>PVKU01010058.1:0-55665 GCA_004027475.1 Anoura caudifer | reverse complement strand
TAGTTCATGTCCATGTGTCATAAGTTCTTTAGCTTCTACATTTCCCACACTATTCTTGCCCTTCCCCTGTCTATTTTCTACCCACCATCTATGCTACTCATTCTCTGTACCTTTTCCCCCCTCTCCTCCTCCCACTCCCCTGTTGCTAACCCTCCATGTGGTCTCCATTTCTGTTCCTGTTCTAGCTGTTTGCTTAGTTTGTTTTTATTTTTGTTTAGGTGTGGTTGTTAAGATCTATGAGTTTGCTGTCTTTTAACTGTCATATTTTTTATCTTCTTTTTCTTAGATAAGTCCCTTTAACATTTCATATAATAAGGGATTGGTGATGATGAACTCCTTTAACTTGACCTTATCTGAGAAGCACTTTATGTGCCCTTCCATTCTAAATGAAAGCTTTGCTGGATAGAGCAATCTTGGATGTAGGTCCTTGACTTTCATGACTTGGAATACTTTTTTCTAACCCCTTCTTGCCTGTAAGGTCTCTTTTGAAAAATCAGCTGGCAGTCTGATGGGAACTCCTTTGTAGGTTACTGTCCCCTTATCTCTTGCCGCTTCTAGGATTCTCTCCTTCATTTTAATCTTAGGTAATGTAATTCTGATGTGCCTTGGTGTGTTCCTCCTTGGGTCCAACTTCTTTGGGACTCTCTGAGCTTCCTGGACTTCCTGGAAGTCTATTTCCTTTGCCAGATTGGGGAAGTTCTCCTTTATTATTTGTTCAAATAAGTTTTCCACTTGTTGCTCTTCTTCTTCTCCTTCTGATACCCCTATAATTTGGATGTTGGGACGTTTAAAGATGTCCTGGAGGTTCCTAAGCCTCTCCTCATTTTTTCAAATTCTTGTTTCTTCCTTCTTTTCTGTTTGGTTGTTTCTTTCTTCCTTCCTTCTGGTCCACTCCACTGATTTGAGTTCCAGTTTCCTTTCCATCACTATTGGTTCCCTGTGCATTTTCCTTCATTTCACTTAGCGTAGCCTTCATTTTTTCATCTAATTTGCAACCAAAATTAATCAATTCTGGGAACATCCTGGTCACCAGGACTTTGAATTGTGCATCTGATCAGCTGGCTATCTCTTTGTTGCTTAGATATATTATCTCTGGGCTTTGATTTGTTCTCCCGTTTGGGCCATTTTGGGGGGAGGAGTCTGGTCACGCCTGTTACATATGAGGGGCAGAGCCTTAGGTGTTCACCAGGGCACGGCAATCCAGTTGCTGGGTTGTGACGCTGTATGTGGGGGAGGAGTCTGAGAGTGAACACGGCACTTGCTCCACTCTCCATCAGATTTCAGTCTCTTCCATGCTTCCCCCAAGCAAACTGGGCCCTTCTGGTGCTGGTTCCTGGGTGGGTGGGCTTGTATATGTTCTAGGACCCTGTGGGTCTTTCTAATGAACTCCTCCGTGAGGCTGGGAGTCTCTCCCGGCACGTCAACCCACACAGGTGTTTTCAATTGGTGTTTTGAGGCTTTTATATCCCCGTGCTGGAGCCCTGGATTGCGTGGCTGTCTTGCTCTCCAGTTTCACCTAGTTTATCTGCACACGAATGTGGGACCAACCAGTCTACCAGCCGCCTTGTGCGCTGTGCTGGGCTTCACAATTGCCACCTCCCTGGGTCTGCCTGTTGCCACCCAATGCCTGGGGTCTGCCAGCCACTGCCTACGTGGCCAGGGTCTGCCCACTGCCGACTTGTATACCCAGGGTTTGTCAGCTGCTGATTTGCATGGCCGGTGCTGCTGCTTCTGCCACCCAACTCCGCCCCTCCTACCAGTCTGGATAAATGTGTCTATTTTAACACCTTGGTTGTCGGACTTCCATACAGTTCAATTTTCTGTCAGTTCCGGGTTTTTTTTTTTTTGTTTCTAAATTGTTGTTTTCCTTATTATGATTATGCAAGGAGGCACAGTGTGTCTCCCTATGTCTCCATCTTGGCCGGAAGTCCTGTCCCTTTACTTTAGATCACTTAATTCATTTTCAATTATTTAATAATTAACATAACTATTTGATTAACATCCATTTCTCTCATTAGACTGTATGTTTACTGAGTGTGAAACGATCTGTTTTTGGCTCACCCCTGAATCCCCTGGGCCTAGTATAGAAATAGGTCATAGCAGACACTGAAATATTTTTTGACCCCTTGGCATTATCAGAGGCTTCAAGTCTGTAAGTGAATTCCTAAGTTAAATTAAGTTTAATTCTTGAACATCAAGACTTTAAAAATTTTAACCATTTATCAAGAATTCTTGAAAAACATATACTTCCCCTGTTTTATTTATTAGAGTTAAAAACATACTTTGCTAATTCAAATCTTTTAAAATCATTTTAGTACCATCATCCTTTTCTCATCTGGTGACTTCCTGAGTAACTGCAATTACTAAGAGTTTTAGGCAGTAATCCCAATTTGATCTACTATAGGCCTTTTCCTGGTTAATAGTACCAAATGTAGGGTATTCAAATAAACTTGGCAGGTATCTAACAAAATATTTACTGCATACATATGTTATGTGGTCTGATAGTAGTATCTTTTTCAAAATACAGATATAGAGTATAGTTGTCATAATTTAGCTTGTAATCTATTGAAAAACTAAAATATAAACATAAGTGATAACATAGATGGTATGTGATCTTGTTCTATCCTGATCTGAATCTATAACATTCAATGTCAGAGTAGCCTGAGGTTCAAAGAAGGAAGAGGATGTAATACACTTCTAGACCAAACTCATAAAGTTTTAATAGTTAACAGAACACACACATAATTAAAGCTTCAAAAAATATATACTGGGCATTACCAAGAAGTCTTCCTCTTCTTCCTTTCCCAAGCTACCCATTTTCACTTGTTCCAATCAATATTACTTATTTTCTATTTCCTTCCAGAGTTAGGTAACATACAAACACAAATAGATATAATCTTTGCCTTATTTTACTCAAATGGAGGCATTTATATGTACAGTACTCGGTACCTTTCATTTTATACTTAGCATACATCTGGAATATTTTTTATCAGAATATAAGGAATCTTGTTATTGTTTTAACAACTGTGTAACACTCCATAGTATGGCTATGCCCTAAGTCCTTCAACCAGTCCTCTTATAGACATTTATGTTGTTTCCATTTTTTTGCTATTTTTGTAATGTAGTAACATTGTAGATAACATTATTTCACATACTGTAAATATATCTATAGGGTAGTTCCTAGAAATAGAATTTCTGGGTCAATACTGTTTATCTTAGACTGGGTCTGCCTAATAACTGAGCCTGAGAAACAGGCTTGTATGCACACAGTTTATTTTGAGAAGTGATTCTAAGAGGATCAGAGGCACTGGGAGAGAGAAACAGGGAAAGAGAGAAACCAAAGGAAGGGTATGTTTTCTAACTCCTTACTACTCAAAGTATTATCCCCAGCATCAATACCACCTAAAGCTTGCTGGAGTTGAATCTCAGGCTCCATCCCTGACTTAGTGAATTAGAATCTACATTTAACCAAGATCCTGAAGTGTTTTAAACATATATTAAAGTTTGAGAAGCACTGTTTCTGGGCCCTAGTTGCTACATCAGAGTCACAGAGACTGCACTTAGATTATTCTCCCAAAAGACAGACCAGGGAACTTTTAACCACTGGCTCCCATATCACACTGGTCAGGGCTTGTCCACTGGGGTGTAATTCCCTTTTACTTCTAGGTTTACAAGGTGTCAGAACTTCAGAGTTGTAGACACCCTGTGTAGAGTAGCAGTTAAGCCTCAGGTGAGAAATAAGTGTGATGTGGCTGAAAGAAAGTGATGTCAGATTATACTCATGTGATGCTGGATGCTGCAGCAATGGCTGAAATACATATGTGGGCCAAGAGGATATGAGGAGGGGCACTTGAGTACCCAAAACATCAGCAATGTGTCCTCAATGCAGCACTGTTTTCCAAACTGTAGATTCCTCTCCCATAAAACTAGAGAGCATCATGCTAAGTGAAGTAAGCCAGGAGCTGAAAGACAAATACCATATGATCTCACCTATAAGTAGAACCTAATTAACAAAACAAACAAGCAAGCAAAATATAACCAGAAACATTGAAATAAAGAACAAAGTGACAGTAACCAGAGGGAGGGGGATTAGGATTGGGGAAAATAGGGGATGGTCCATCAATGAACATGTATAAAGGACACATGGACAAAGCCAAAGGGGGTAGGTTCGAGGGTGGGAGGTAGGAATGGGTGGGGCAGGGGGCTGTGGTCAGGTGAAAATGGAGACAACTGTACTTGAACAACAATATAAATTATTAAAATAAAATAAAACATCAAGTACATGTACAAAAAATCCTTTTATTTTCACATTAAAAAAAAAAGAAACATTTTTAGTGATTCACAACCAGCATTACAAGTGAAAAAAAAAAAAAAAGACAGAGAAAGAAGACAAAAATAGAAAATATCAGTACATCATACATAATAATGGTTAGTATTCTTCTAGAAAAAAGATTTCCGTTCTACATGTTTGAGTGTACTGGGTTACAATGTTAAAAAACAAAAACAAAAAACTACTCACTTTGGGTCACAGTCAAAAAAGTTTGAAAAACACAGCCAAAGGTGTGCTAATTTATACCCTTCCCAGAAATGAATAAAAGTACCTATTCCCTACATCCTTATTAACTTAGTAAGAACTTCCTTTTTTTTCATTCTAGAAGGTAGAAAATGGTCTGACATTGTAATTTTAATATCCACTTTTTTTAAATAAATGAAGTTGATAATTTGTTCATCAAATTAAAAGGTGTTTGTATTTTCTTTTCTAATCTTATCCTATGTTTAGCTGTTTTTTTAACAGCTTGTAGGAACTTTGTATATTAGAATATTAGAAGCATGAGTATGATATGAACAGCCTTTTGACTTTGCTTGTGGTTGTTTTTTACTACATAAAACTTTTGCATTTTTATGTAATCAAATTTTTTATGGCTCCTGAATTTTGTATTACTAAGCCCTACTGAAGTTATAAAATAATGCTCCCAGGGCTACTGCAATATTTTAATGGTTTCTCTTACATTCAAATCTTTGATACATTTGGAATACATCTTAGCATACCAGGATGAGGTACAGATTCAACTTAAATTTTTTATAGCTAGCTTCCTGATCATCCTAACACTATACACTGAATAAACCCAATGGTTCATATTATTTCTTAATCCTTATTGTGTTAATCAAATAGGGCTTCAGCTATCCTTTGGTCTTAAGATTCACAGTAGATTCACAGTAATACATGAGGTCTGTCTGGAAAAAGTCCAACCATTGTTAATAAAATAAGAACGGTTTGAGTAACACCAATGTAACCTGGCAGCCAAGGAGAATGGACTGGAATGCACACATGAACAATGATGACTTCACTGTACTACTCAATGGGAGCAGTAGATGCTGCTGAGTGAGCATGTGTGCTGTGTGGCCATCGCATTCAAATTGACTGAGTGAGCAATGAATCTGCATCAAATTTTGCATTAAGCTTCAACTTCCTCCATAGAGACTATTTGAATAATTCAGAAGGCTTATAGGAATGATGCAATGAGTGCAGCACAAATAAAAGTGTGTCACAAATGCTTTAAAAATAGTTGAGAATCTGTTGAAAGTGATCCACATTCTGGAAGGCCTAAAACAATCAGAACACCTGAGACTTCCGGCCAAGACGGAGGCATAGGTGGACATACTATGCCTCCTTGCACAACCAAAATTAAGGACAACAAAGATTTAGAAGCAAGAAAACAACAACACCTGATAGAAAATTGAACTGTACGGAAGTCCAACAACCATTCATCCAGACTGGTAAGAGGGGCAGAGTCGCAGCAGAAAAAAGTGGAGGTTGGCGGACCTGGGCAGGCAGGCAGCAGCGCCTGGCAGATCCCAGGTATGCAGGTCGAGGCTAGCAGGCCCTGGGCACGAGGTGGAAACAGTGCAGGCCCAGTGAGGCCGTGCAAGGTGGATGGCTTTCCAGGTGGTCCCACATTCTCGTGCAGATAATCTAGGCAAAGGGGAAGCAGTGGAAGGGACTGGAATCTGAGAGAGAGCAGAGCAAGTGCCATTGTTCCCTCTCGGGCCCTGCTCCCACAGAAAGCGTCACAACCCAGCAACTGGGCTGCTCCGCCCTGGGGAACACCTAAGGCTCCGCCCCTTACTATGTAACAGCTGTGACCAGACCCCCAAAAAATACCAAAAATGACTCAAATGGGAGAACAGATCAAAGCACCAGAGCCAATTCATCTAAGTGACCAAGAGATAGCCAACCTATCAGATGCACAGTTCAAAGCCCTGGTGATCAGGATGCTCACAGAATTGGTTGATTTTGCTCACAAATTAGATGAAAAAATGAAGGCTACAATAAGTGAAATGAAGGAAAATGCACAGGGAACCAATAGAGATGGGAGGAAAACTGGGACTCAAATCAATGGAATGGACCAGAAGGAAGAAAGAAACAACCAAACAGAAAAGAAGGAAGAAACAAGAATTCAAAAAAAAAAAAAAAAAAAGAATGAGGAGAGGCTTAGGAACCTCCAGGACATCTTTAAATGTCCTAACATCCAAATTATAGGGGTACCAGAAGGGGAAGAGGAAGAGCAACAAGTGGAAAACTTATCTGAACAAATAACAAAGGAGAACTTCCCCAATCTGGCAAAGGAAATAGACTTCCAGGAAGTCCAGGAAGCTCAGAGAGTCCCAAAGAAGGTGGACCCAAGGAGGAACACATCAAGGCACATCAGAATTACATTAGCCAAGGTTAAAATGAAGGAGAGAAATCTAGAAGCAGCAAGGGATAAAGGGACAGTCACCTACAAAGGAGTTCCCATCAGACTGCGAGCTGATTTCTCAAAAGAGACCTTGCAGGCAAGAAGGGGCTGGAAAGAAGTATTCCAAGTCATGAAAGTCAAGGATCTACATCTAAGATTGCTGTATCCAGCAAAGCTGTCATGTAGAATGGAAAGGAAGATAAAGTGCTTCTCAGATAAGGTCAAGTTAAAGGAGTTCATCATCACCAAGCCCTTATTATATGAAATGTTAAAGGGACTTATCTAAGAAAAAGAAGATAAAAAATATGACAGTAAAAAGACAGCAAACTCACAGATATTAACAACCACACCTAAAACAAAAGTAAACTAAGCAAACAGCTAGACCAGGAGCAGAAACACAGAAATGGAGATCACATGGAGGGTTTACAACAGGGCAGTGGGAGGAGGAGAGAGGGAGGGAAGGGCACAGAGAATAAGTAGCATAGATAGGTAGAAAATAGACAGGGGGAGGGCAAGAATAGTGTGGGAAATGTAGAAGCTAAAGAACTTATGACACATGAACATGAACTAAAAGGGGGGAATGTGGGTGGGAGGAGGTGTGCAGGGTGGAGGGGAATGATGGGGGAGAAATGGGACAACTGTAATAGCATAATCAATAAAATATATTAAAAATTAAAAAGGAAAAGAACACCTGAGAATGTTGAACTGCAATAAACAAAGATTGGCAACTGACAGTATGAGAACCAGAAGTTAACCTGGGTGTTCCAAAACCTACTGTGCCTGAGATTTTGATGCAGGATCTTGGTATGAAACATTATGGCAAAATTCATTCTACGGTTTCTGCTACCAGAGCCGAAGGAACAGCATGCTGCAGTTGCTAATGACTTGATTCAAACTGCTACCACTGAACCATATTTCTTCAAGCAAGTCATAACCACAGATGAATCATGTATCTTAAGGCTATGATTCAGAAAAGAAGGCCAAATCATCCCAATGGAAGTTGCCTGGTTCTCCACATCTGAAGAAGGCACTGCAAAGTTGCAGCAAGATCAAGACCATGTTAACTGTGTTTTCTGATTGGGAAGGTGTTCATCATGACTACACCCCTCTAGGCCAAACAATTAATAAGGAGTACTATCTCAATGTTCTTCGTTGAGTGAGAAATGCAGTATGACAAAAATGGCCGCAGCTATGAGCAACTGTTGATTGGCAGCTTCGTCACAATGCGCCCGCTCACCCATCCCATCTCATACAGAATTTTTTGGTGAAACATCAAGTCATCCGGGTGACTCAGCTCCTCTACAGGCCAGATTTGGTGCCCTGTATCTTCTGGCTTTTCCCAAAATTAAAATCACCTTTGAAACAGAAGAGATTTCTGACTGTTGAAGAAATTTAGGAATATATGACATGGCAGCTGATTGCGATTCCAACAAAGAATTTTGCAGTGACTTAAACAGTGGAAGAGATGCAGGGAGAACAGTATGAGGTCCCCAGGTGCCTACTTTGAAGGGTACTGAGGCATCACTGTCCTATGTACAATGTTTCTTGTATCTTCTTCAATAAATGTCACTATTTTTCATAATACATGGCTGAACACATGGCTGGATACTTTCTAAACAAACCATTTATATATATATATATATATAAAATTTTAGTTTTACCCTAGTGATCCTCCCCACTCATATATAACTCTCCTAAATTTAAACACTTCATCATTTGTATTTTTAAGGGCTTAAAAAAAGCATCATTTTGAAACAGAAAAATGTAATCATGTTTTGAAACAATTCAAGTAATTACATTATAAAGTCCTAACTTTTCTCTGCAGTCTCTCTCTCCCAAAAGCAATGGTTTGCACTTGGTAGAAGGGAGCAGCCACATCTCACTGAACAGCTGTATAGCGACCAAGAAAGGGAAAAACCTTAAAGCTGCTCACATTAAAATTATATATGTGATTTTATATACATATATACACACACACACACACACACGCTCTTTTACCTCCCCCACCCTTTCCCCTCTGATAATCACCATACTATTGTCTATATGATATATATATATATAAATATAAATATATATATATATATAAAAACATCTCTTCTTTCATTCAGTCTTCCAACCCACGTCCCCTCTGACAGATAATCAGTCTGGTCTCTGTAACTATGAGTCTGTTTCTATTTTGTTTATTTTGTTCATTAGATTCCACATATAAGTGAAATTATATATTTGTCTTTCTCTGACTGGCTTATTTCACTTTGCATAATACTCCCCAAGTCCATCCATGCTGCACAAAGGGTAAGATTTCCTTTTTTATGGTTAAGTAGTAGTTCATTGTGTAAATGCACCACAGCTTTTTTATCCATTCATCTACTGATGGACATTTGGGTGCTTCCAAATCTTAGCTATTATAAATAATGCTGCAGTGGGTATAGGGGTGCCTATATTCTTTTGAATTAGTGTTTTGGATTTCTTCAGATATTAATATATTCCCAGCAGTAGAACTGCTGGCTCATAAGGCAGTTCCATTTTTAATTTTTGAAGAAACTCCATGCTGTTTTCCACAGTGGTTATACCAATCTGCATTCCCACCAACAGTTCTCATCCTCACCAATATTTGTTTTTTGTTGATTTATGGATGATAGCCATTCTGACTGGTATGAGGTGGTATCTCATTGTGGTTTTAATTTACATTTCTCTGATGATTAGTGACGCTGAGCATCTTTTCATATGTCCATTGGTCATCTGTATGTCTTCTTTGTAGAAGTATCTATTCAGGTCCTTTGCCCATTTTTAAATTTGATCTTTTTTTTTTTGGTATTGAGTTTTATAAGTTCTTTATAAATTTTGGATATTAACCCCTTATCAGATGTATCATTGGCAAGTATGTTCTCCCATTCAGTGGGTGGTCTTTTCATTTTGTTAATGGTTTCCTTTGCTGTGCAAAACCTTTTGAAGTCTGCAGGGGAGGCAGTCAAGAAGGGAAGATGAACATAAAGTGAAGAGTAAGAATAAGCTGATACTCAAGAGCACAAGTGGTAATCTACAGGTTGGACTCATTTCAGCTCTTACTGACTCCAACATGCATGAAACAGGTGTCCTTCAGGAGATGTTGGCACCCTTTATCATAGAGGTAAACACATTCCTGGCCTGGGGAAGAGGATACAGGACAAAGTGAAGCAGCTGCAGGCCTGGCTGCTGTTCCATGCCAGGGTGAGCCAGTAAACAGGCAAAATGTATAAGCTAAAAGAGCCTGCTTCAATCTTCCTGCTGAAAAAAAGAAAGGCTGCTGCTTCACCTCTACCCTACTAATCTCATACTAAATTGTCTTTTGTGGCCACTATAACTGGAAATATACAAAGAAGGAAATTCTGAGAAGTACAGTTCATTCAAGACAAGCTGATACATTACAAAACCACTACAGTCCACCCCTTGTCAACTGGCACCCATACCCATCTCTTTAAACCATATTTAATTCCAAAATGGAGATAATAACAAAGTCATGCTTTTGCCCAACATAACTATCTCCTATACAACAAACATGCTAACTCTTTCCTTAAAAGAAGATAAAAATTCTCTTGCATTGTCTGAGTGATATTCATTGTTCTTCAAACTGACTCACACTCCCCTTTGATATCTTGTAACTTACATATGGAGATATTAAGTTAACTAATATTACCATGTCATATTAGATGCTAGGGGAATGGGACTAGAAAAAATATTTGGTTTAATATATACACAAATATTCATATAAAAAGGAAAATGAACTAGATTATGTCATAACTATTACAGTGCTCATTTCTATACCTAATCACTTGCTCACAGGTGGTATTTATAACTACTTTTTCCCACTACCACTGCATATTCCCTTAGCCCTCAGCAAGTACCTCTGCTATTTGTTGTTCTTTATCTGAGAGGGTGGCTCAAACTTTCATTCCTCAAGAATCTGGGCCATCATCAGAGCTGCCCAAAGTGGGTTGTTAGTTTTCTATTAATTTTATTCATAGGACATGGGAGTACAGCATTCCAAGTGTACTCCTCATTACCCACATTATATAGTAGCAACACAATTTCCCCTTGTTAGGCTCAATCTACCAATAATTCCCTTTCTTTGCCTATTAGTTTACAAAGTGGCCAGAAGGAGGAAGTCTCAATGGAATCATTGTTGTGTCCCCAGATGGAAGGAAGCATTTTCTAGGATCCACAGAAACTACAGGTGCAGAGACAGGAAGCAAAAATTTTGCTAGTGGGTCACTAGGAATAATTGTATGTGGAACCACTCTCGTTTCTAGTTTCCCGACCCATGTATCCTATTATGGGTGAAATAGCACCATAAATCAAAAACTCATTTAGCATATACAGCCTCCTAAAGGGCACTGCACCAACTCTAGAAGACACTGTTACCTTGCTGGTGCTGTGAGTCCAAAAGGCCATTCCTCTGTATTATTAAGCCAGCTGCTTCATGATGACAGAAAACATAAGGCCAGTGAAATTGTGAGCATGAGCCCACTGCTATACTTCATATGCTGTGGAGTTCCTTGGTAAGAAATGATGGTGTGTAAAATACCATGATGGTGGAAAAAGCATTCTATTAAGTCCATGGATAGTGGCTTCGGCAGAAAACACTAGGAGCAATGAAGGCAAATTCATATCCAGAACAAATGTCTATGTTTATTCCACTGAGAACACAGTACTGCCTTTTCCATGATGAAGTAGTCCAATGTAATTAACCTGCCAGCAGGTAGATAGCTGGTCCCCTTCAGGAATGTTGCCACAGAGAAGTTTCAGTGTTATACCCAAATCCACCTTAGTGAGTGGAAGTCCATGTTGCTGAGCTAATGCATAACGTCCACCCCTGGTACCATGTATCTTTTGTTCACGAACCATTATGTATCTCCCTGCTTCTCTGACTAAACTTTGACCAATGAATTTGGTACACAGAAACAGAATCATAAGGATAGGTCCTCAGAATTGGTTCTGGGTTACCTGGAATTGGTTCCCTAATTTGTTTTTAAATATGTTTCCACATTTATATTTAAAATATTAAAACTACCTATACAAAGCTGCATAAACTTTTTGAAGACAAACACAAACAAGGGTATTCAGGTTATACTTACTAAGGACTGAATCAACATGTTGAAACAACGTTTCTGAATCTCAGGAGGTACATTTGCAAAGCTTCTCTCAGACCAAAACCTTGCAAAATGTTTTACAATCCACCTGTTATAAATCAAAGAATCACAGTTAGAGAGATAAAAATATTCATATTATAACATTTCATTATAATATTTCATAATATTTGCATTTTAAATTTGTACATATATATGTTTTGACTAACCCTTATAGTTAATTTTGTTAGCTCTATAATAAACTTAAGTATGGTAAACATATATTTTAAATCTACTTTGGGTTAATGTGCATGGATTTTAACATAAGTAACAATGGTTAAGCTAACATAATATTGATCCCAAGCATCTTGAGTAATATCTAAATCAATAGTTCTTTTCAATTGTTACAACTAGTTAAGCATTACACTACATATATTGTGCCTGAGAAAATCAGCCAAGTCTAAAATTTCCCAGAAAATGAGGAGAATGGAAGAACAAAATCCCTAAATTAACAGCATCAGCACTACTTCAGACCACTTACTTCATGCAGTCAGCAAAAAGACTTTCCACTCCAACTGAATGAGCAATAATCAAGCATTCTAGTATAGATGTCAATCTTCTGGGGACAGGCTGAGATTGATAGAAAACATTATGTTTATCCTTATTCGACCGTATTTGGTTCATATAGATGATCTGACCTATGTACCTAAACTGCAGAATAAATATATATAATTCAAAATTTACTGTTCTTTAAAAGAAAGTATCACTAACAACTTCTAGTTTTATAGAATAGCATTTCAGTTCCTTTAGCTGCCAGAATGCACATAAGTTCTATTCTAATTTCATTTAGCCTAAATTTTCTAAAAATTAAAAGTGGTACACTGATTTCTAGCACATCACATTGCAAAACAATCATTTGATGTATTCTGTATTCTAAAGTAAAACCTTTGAGCACAGGCCTGCAAACCAAAGGATCGTGGTTAGATTCCCAGTCAGGGCACATGCCTGGGTTGCAGGACAGTTCCCAGCAGGGGACGCACGAGAGGCAACCATACATTAATATTTCTTTCCCTCTCTCCTTCCCTTCCCCTCTAAAGATAAATAAATAAAATCTTCAAAAAAATTAATTAAAACCTTAAGTGCATGTGTAATGAAAGGTCCAACACTAACCTCAGATAAAATGAGAGAATTTAATTATGTTGTAATTATATAACATATTTTCAAAGCACATATACAGAAGTAATAAACTAAAATAACAAATAAAATGTAGACATCAGCAGTGAAAACAACTCACGGCTCTTGGTGTTGAGCCTCTGTGCTACATGTTGCCTGTGTCACATATTTTTAGTTTTTGGACTATGTTCCTAAGCACATCTATTGCCCGTTAGGGTGAACAGAGTTAAACTTCTGTTTGTACACACTAATTAATTGTGATTTAGGGTTCGTTCACTTAATAAATACCAGCAATCTATCCATTTGTGTATATGGTTCCTACATGCGTTCTACTGAAGATCCCCCTACTCTCAGAGAAGAGCAAAAGTTTCTTCAGAAATGTCTCCAGCAGAATCCTAATGATGTCAGTGATTTACAACTTTTTAAATTACAAATTGCTATTAATTTGATTGTCTAATACTCTTGTCCTTAAAGTGCTATATTAGTGTTTAAGAAATTTAATATAAATAGTTTGCATTGCATATTAACAACTGAGCTGTTCCCTTTGGATAACTGGAGGTACTGTAAGTTGTCCTAAAATCAGAAATTACTATCTCAGTATAGATTTTAAAGTGATAACTCTATCAAGTTAAATAAGTTGGCTTTCTGATCCACTTCAGATGAGAGTATTAAACTAGTATGAAGCACTGTGGAAAGCAGTATAGAGATACCTCGAAAATTTAAAAATGGATCTGCCTTTCAACTCAGCTATCCCACTTCTGGGAATGTATCCAAAGGAACCCAGACCACTAATCGGAAAGAACATAAGTGCTTCTATGTTCACTGCAGCATTATTTACAAGCAGCCCAAGTGTCCATCAGTAGATGAGTGGATAAAACAACTATGGGACATTAACACAATGGTATACTACTTTGCCATAAAGAAGGAGAAAATTTTACTCTTTCAGACACTATGGATGGACCTAGAGAACATTATGTTAAGTGAAACAAGACAGTCAGAGAAAGACAAATACCACATGATTTCACTCATATGTAGAATCTAATGAACAAACTGAACAAAGAAGGAAAATGGGGACCGACTCATAGATGGAGAGCAGGATGTTAGCTTGGGGGTGTGGACGTTAGAGGGTGGAGGGATTGAGCAAAAAGGAAAAAGGACTCATGGACATGGACAACAGTGTGGTAATTGCTGGGCGGGACTAAATGTAAGGGGAATAAATGGTAATGGGAAAAATATATAATAAAGATTAAATTTAAAAAAATTAGTGTGAGAGGACAGATTACTGGTACACACATACTTGATAACCTAAAAGCTCCCAGAAGTCTGAAAAATTGTAAAAGTAAACACAAGAGTTAAAAAGTCCAACAGTCTAATTTTATTTATGAATGGCCAGCTCCTTACAACAAAGTCTACTAATTGATACACAACTTAAGAATAATTTCCATAAAATTATTAAAATGCAAAATAATTTACTGCTTAAAGTGGAGACTGGCAAACTATAGCTTGTGGGGCAAATCTGGCCTATCTCTGTTTTTGTGAATGAAGTTTTATTGGAACACTGCTGTGCTGTTTCATTCACATACTGCTAATGCTCTACAACAGCAGAACTGAGTAGTTAAGATAGAGACCATACCCACAAAGTCTAGAATATTTTACTCTCTAGTGTTTTACAGAAAACATTTACCGACCTCTGGCTTAAAGGGTTAACTTTAGCTTACTGAGAAGTTTACTTATATGAAAATGCTGATTCCCAAATGTTTTTGTAATAGGATAACTGACATTTTGTTATTTTCAAAACCCACATGTAGAATGTGAAAAGGCATATATTTAAATCATTACCTAAAAAAGTTTAAATTAGTGGCCAAAAAATGCAAATCCCATTATAATCCCATAAATAAAGTGAAAAAATCATGTAAAAGCAAGATTATAAAATTAATAAAATGACTGAAGCTAGCTTGCCATGAGTTCCAGGGCCAGTTACCCATCATATTATGCACACATGTGTATTACTAAGGAGTGTGCTATTAAAGGTTTACTGTATTTAAGTTGCTGTCAAGAAACTGCATAACTGAGATCTGGAAGGTAAAATTATATATCAAAGATATGCTCACACAAATATATACTTATTATCAAAATATGTAAAGCAAATAATTTAAAAATCAGGTCAATAAAAACAGAAATTGTTATCTCAAATATTGGTTGTTACTACAGTGATATAGACTACTAAAATAAGTAAAATAAGGTAAAAAAGTTTTCAACAAAATACCAAGTTAATAATTTTTTTAAAAATTGCTTTTGTTTTAATGACAACTAACACGCCTTTAGTGTTTTAAAAATTAAGTGGATTATTGAAAGCAAAATATAAGAAGCTGCATATAACCCATAAGACCATCTATAAAAGAGATTTTTTTTTAAATGTTAGATTAGTTGGTCTATTATGGATTCTCAGTTCAGAGGAGATCCTAACATAAAACTTGTGCACAACTAGTGTCCTTAACCATACTGTGTCAAGTTCCCCACGTTCCCATCCCTTAATGCCACTGTAGCTAATTTCAGTACTTTATGGTTACTGTTGGCATTGACATTCAGTATAGTACTGTTAAACACCTATCTCATGTCTGACTTAAATCACTGACTACATTTATAGTGGGACATATGGAATAGGGACTACAGCATGGTCTGGTTACCTGCTCCTGCATTTTCTAGGTCTAACTCCTGTGGAAGAGGACAATGGATGGCTATGGTCACCTTATGTAACTAACCAGGGACCAACATGGTAGTAAGGAGATGTCCTTGACTGCTCTAATTCAAATGTTGGTGGTCTCTGCTGATGTGGTGGCTCTTTCAGGGACAGGCTGAAGATCACCTTAGTCTCTCAGTAGACAAAGATTCTTCTAGTGGTTCATGATGCATAATAACTCTCTAGGTGGGACACAGTGTCACTTGGCCCTGTATCAGTGTCCTTTAATCTTCATAAACTACTGAGGTCCTCCTCCTTCCCTGTGTGTGCACTGTGTGTAACAGGTGTAAGGTGAACTACCCATACTTTCATCTATTTATGACAATAACTATTGTCCCTAACCACCAGGCGAGTGCTGGCTTACAGCAAGCCTCCTTTTCCCTTTAGAAATCTCCACACTCAAGTATACTCTCATCGGCTTCTGAGGCATATTCCAGGTTCTCCCAAGAAATCTCTTACCACTTTTTTTTCTTTAATAAAAGCTCTGGAGTGGGCTGATTTTACAAATACAGTAGAAGTCCCTCTGGGGCATGAGAAGACATTATCTCCTCATTACAGATAGCCTCCGTCTTTAACCTTTATTTGGTTTATGCTTGTATCTCCCTCCTAACTTTCACTTGGCTGCAAAGATGGGGGAAGCAGATGAAAGAGAAGAAAAATCTTTCACCAGAATTTTTTACTTTCTACAAAGCTGAGGATACCACCACCAGACTGCCCTCCTTCTTCTAGATCCCTTGTCTATAGAGGGTAGAATAAATACTTGAGTAAAGGTGCTGAGAAGTTTCACTGTTTCTCAGTAAACCACAGAGGGTGGTGGTGGTGTAGGACCAATGGTTTCTGTTTCAGTGCATGGGATGTTTCCTTGTCTACAACCTACAGAGAGCTAGGAAAACTCTACTCAACACAAAAAAAGCTAAATTCAAGTATTACTGAAATTATTAAAATTACCAAATTATAATTCATACAATTTATATTGTGACCTTGAGTACCCAATAAGAGGGGACTATTGATACAAAAAAGTCTTTGTCTTTTGTTGATTATAATAAAAAGTAATATGTATTAGTGTAGAAAATTTAGAAAATGTAGAAAAGCATAAATAATAAAAAGAAACCTATAGTCACAGAGTAAATTAAAACAATAAAGAATCTAAAAACAACGTATAAAATGGGCATCTATACAAATATATGGCATGGGAACTTTCTTTAGATGATAATATAAAAGTCAGTATTTACTTATATTCCACCTGGGTAGATAGGAAGAAGAGAAATATAGTCCACCCCAAGTACATGGTATAAAGAGGGGTGGTAGAAAAAGGAGTATAATTTCAGGGAGAAGAACCAATGAAGCACTGTGATAAATGGAGAAGGTAACCTTGGTTCCTGATTTCCTTTCTCTTAGTTCCAAACCCTGAGTCCTAGCTGTACACTCCACCTTTAAAGTTATAGAGGAAACTCCTATATCCTTTTAATAATCTCCTACCTCCATTTCATATAATTTTAAATGATCTTAATTTGTTTTTTGTAAGTACAGCACATGAGTTTTTCTCAACTTTAAGTCCTTACTAGTTAATTTAATATTCTTAAGATTTAAAGAACTACTTACTATTAGTGTTAAAGTGAATAATAATGGTGACTTCAAGCATTCGGTAGATTTTTGAGACTCAATAATTACCTTTTGAAAGAAATTACAGTAATCTCTTCTTAAAATATAGATTGCTACTTCTTTTAATCCTTCTAGTCCATACATATCAGCCATATTGAGTATTTTACTAAAATAAAAATAAATATGGTATTAATTCTCCAATTTAAAAACCAAGGCATAATACATTGTAATTTCCTAATAATATATAGTCTGTTTAGAAAAAAGAAAAGTTGGAATTATTTTAATTTTTAACTCTCTGCCCTGCATAATAAATAATTTTTAAGGATTATAAAAAGGCCAAAAGTTGAAAGCTATCACATGATTTGAATAGTGGAGAATAATAAGAAGAAAATTTGAAAATATTTCAATCAAATTCCCCTCAGATACTCTCTCTATACATGTGTGCGCGTGCATGTATAGAGACACATACACCAAAGTCCAGGGCACTACTTTGAAGGCTGTTTTAAAGTTAAAAAACTCTTTGCAACACATTTGTATAATGAAATATTGGGGGGAGGGCAATAACTGATGCTTATCAGATTGAAAATGTTTACAAATGACCCTAAGACTAGAGGCAGCATCCAATTATTCGGAAGGTTTCCATTGCTTCTTTCACTTGGCACCCATACATACTTTAGGTACTTAGGAAGCCTACAAGCCTTGAGAGAATGATAAAAATTCATCTAGGTTTCCAGGGGAAACTTCAGTACTTAATCATTGTGATTCATAATATTTTCTCCCCCAAATCATATTTATTCAGTTTGCAATTAAAAGAACCAATGAATATTTAAAATTAAAAGAACAGCTTTTCATTTTGATGTAAGAATAATAATTAAAGGAGAGGACATCCAGAAAATCCTACTGGACATCCTCTCCAGCAATTTAAGTGACATTTCACTGTAGATCACTTTAGAATCACATCATTGTTGATCTTTAGGATGCTTATATTTTTAAATTAATTTTAAGGTTTTTCTTTTGCTGTTTAAAAGAAGCAGCCTAAAGTTTAAAAATAAAGTAGTAAAATAATTGTTCAAAATTTGATAAAGGTTCATTCAGTTTTATAAAATCCTCTCACTTATTTTCTAAAATACAAGGTTATTCTAACGTAAGTCTAATAAAGACTTTTCTTAATCTTATTATTGTGAGTTGCTAGAACATCTTTACTTCCAAAAGCAGTGACACTGTTTTTAGATACAGTACTTCCAAATGCACACAAGATCTGGCAAAAGGGGTAATAAAAGTAAAGTTTCTACTTCACCAACACTTTGAAACATAGATCAACAAAGCATAAGTCAAAAATATTAATACTTTTATATTTAAAATCATTAAAAATTAATACATACCCAACATTAGCTTTGTCTGGAAAGTCCAAAGTTCCTCCATATATAAAATACATCATAACATTCATTTCTACATGGTTTATACTGAAAAAAATAAAAGAAAACTCAAATCCAGAAATAATTAGGCTTAACTGGTATTTATGATACATTCTATTTTCCCATAAACTTTTAGCCAAGATAAAGTTTTAATCTCATTTTTATCTGAAGGATATATTCTTCAAATACTATGCATGCAGGTATACCATCAATTTAATATGAAGTATGATTGCAGCTATGGCTTTTTATATACATTATAAAATGTTATTCGTACATTATCACATCATTGATTACTTATTGAGCATCATGTATAATATACTAGGAGTTAGAAAGGACCTTAGAAGTCATAGCCCCACCTCTGTCTCACTAAGAAATCCTCTCTTCAGCATCTCTGACAAATGGCCTCTGGTCTTGCTTAAATCCTCACACAGACATCTCTCCTCACTAGAAAGATTCTTGTTAGGTTTGTACAGATTTCTTCATTAGTAATATTTATCCAGTGGTTCTAGCTTGACCAACATTATTCTATCTTTATGTGCTACTGACTACTGGATCTCAAGCTCTGAATTCATAATCATCTTCCTTTTCCCTGCATCTCCCAACACCCAAACTGGTCTTATTTCTTTTATTCCTATTTGGTTAAGAGACTTCTTGCTTCTTGTCCTGCCCTCTATATCTGTATCACGTAGAGTGAATCATCTGGCTTGTGGACAACCACCACTGGCTGTTGGTGAAACTTGAGAGGAGAAGTAATTTGGTTCCTTTAATCCTTTCTTCTCTGCTGAGGCTGTAGGAAGAGGTGAAGGGGAAAAAGTGCTTCTGCTATCCAAATTCAGACCTTCTTTTAAGTGGGCTATCTTAGAAGGGAAAGAGTTCATCAAATCAACTCTGGTTCTTGCATTAAAGCACATTTTAATGCTTTAACAGCTTTTATCAATAATAAAGAAAATGTTTTCTTATTTCACCTCCTGATTCTTTTGTTTTATTTTGAATAGGAAGAAAGTATATTACTACTTATTGGGCCCCCTGAAAACTCTAACAATATGTAGGTTATTATCTAGTTACCTAAATCAGAGCCTGAGGTTCATCTTAATCCTCTCATTATATTCCATCATTTATACCCTCAAAAATTTCTTGAGTTCAGCCTCTGTTGTCTATTTCCCCTCTCACTGCCCTGGTTTAGCCTCTCATTTTCTCTCATTTGTACTATGACAGTATCTGTTGATACAGGTTTCCTGCCTAAAATAATCTCCTTACATCTCATTTCCCACATCACTATTAGAGTGACTTCATTAAAATATAAATCCGATATAGTCCTCCACTTTGAAAACCCTTCAACAATTCTCCATAGTCCACAGAAAAAAAGGTCCAAAATTCCTTAGCCTGGTGTACATTGTTCATTATCATCTGACCTCTGGCTCTCCCTCTCTAGTAGCTGTTCCAAGTGAGCTACTAATTTCCTATACCTGAACTACTTATAATTTCTTACACATCCATGCCTTAGCAACATACTTTTCACTTGGCTTACAATGCTCTGCCTCTGTACTTACTTCATCTTTCATACACAAGACATGCAATTCTTTACCTCTGATTGTTTCCTTAATGCCCCTAAGGCCAAAAAAAAAAAAATCACTGACTATTATACACAGTAATAACTAACATCTATATTGAGCATTTATTATGAGCCAGTACTGAGCTAATAAGCATTTTGAATGCCACTAGCATATTTAATCATCCTAACAACTCAACAGTAGATACCATTATTAGTCTCATTTTATAGATTAAAAAAAGACTAAATTAAGTTATTTGGCCCAAGTCAAATTGCTAGTGATGCACAGGAATTTAAATCCAGGCAGACTGACTCCAAAGCTTGCGTCTAAAGAAGTATGCTATATACACTTCCATTATCACATTTATCAAACTGACTTGTAATATCTTTGTTTACATTATTTGTTTCTCCTCCTAGACTGAGTTCTGTGAGGGAGGGTCTATATCATAGTTATCCTTGCATCTCTAGCACCGGTAGAATGTCAGCATTGATTCCCTATTTCCAGGATGAAAAGATTTTCCATTTCCCACATAATACTGGAGCTATATAGTGGAATTGGAGCGTGGACATTGTTGGTAAGACCCTCATAATTTGTTAAGCATTGTGCCTTAATATCTGCTAAAAGAACAAGAGGAGGAAGGCAAGATGAAAAAAAATGGAATCCCATAAGGCAGTACTCAAAAGGTGTTCGCTTTGAGTCTATGGCCTTAAATAATACATGCTTAATAAATGTTTGATGGCTGTTTAAATAAATGGCTTACTAGGGCACTTACAACATCTTACCAAACCTTCAGAGGACCACACTGAGTTAAAAATATATAAATACTTTTCAATTAATTTTATAAATATAAACTGTCCCATACTATGGCTTCTGGTTTCCACTAATTCAAAACTCCAAGCTTTACAAGCAAAATAATATAACCCAAGACACTGAAATTGAGAACAGGCTCACAGTGACTAGAGGGGAGAGGGGAGGGAATTTCAGGTGAAAGGGGTGAAGGGTTTGCAGGAACAGTTATAAAGGACACATGGACAATAACGGGGGGTGGGGTGGAACCGGGAGGGAGGTGGGGAGGGCTGGGGTGGGGGAAAAAGGCAAAAAACTGTACTTGAACAACAATAAAACAAATCAATAAACTAAATAAACTTTTAAAAAATAAACTTCAAAAAAACCCAAAACTTCAAGCTTTACTTAAATACTTAGGAAAAAAGTCAATCTCTAAATATTCTCGTTTATATACTATCAATATGACAAGGGTAATTATGACATATTATCTGTAGTCTATTAATTTAAACACTAGCATAATTACCAGAATACATACTATTCCATACACTTTTCCTCAAATATCCAGAGCCATTCTTGTCAATGTTACTGAGAACTGGCCATTTTAGTGGAAAGAATAGTTTCTTTTAACATTTGACATATTTAAGCAAAAAAAATAATGACTAAATAAAAACAAAAGTAGTTTTATTTGTAAATAATAAAATCTAGACATTTGAGCCTCTGTATCTGTATTTATGATAACCATAAAAACAGCAAGAAACCTTTTTCCTGCTGTCCTAACAGATGTTTTACTAAACTGCATTCTCAGTATTGTGGTTGTAAGTCATTTGTATTTTTACTAAAAACATTTTTATAAAGGCATGATCAACTAAGCTAGAAAAACAACAAGTTACTCCAATAGCTCACAGTTTAAATGGAAAAAGTTAAAGCCCTATTCTCATTTAAACATTAATCAGAATAAAAGCTTGTAGGAGACTGACAACATTACATATACTCAGAAAAAAGAAAAATGTATGAGGACAAAAATCTAAGATCAGAGAGCAAACATACCTTCAATCTACTAAAGTCTCTGTGCTTCCTAAAGTTACAGATTCCTATGTATGTGGGCTAAAGTAACATAGGGACATTCATTCATTCATTCACTTCTTCATATTCAATATTTACTGAATAATAGGCTCTATTCTAGACCTTGAGGATACAGGATGCTTGCATTCTAGAGGGAGAACATGGACAATACATATGTAAAGAAATATATAAAGAAGATAATTTTAATAGTGAAAAGTGCCACAAAGACAATACACAGGGTAACAAAAGACAGTAACTGGAGAATGTGGCTGTAGCTGCTTTAGGTGGGATAGTCGGGAGAAAATCCAGGGGCCAGATCATATAGGGTCTTGTAAATTATGGTAAAGGTCTGGATTTAATTCTAATTGTGATGAGCAGGTATCAAAGATTTTAGTCAGAAGAGAAATAAGATCTGATTTATAGTTCAAAAGATCATGCTGAAGGTGCAGAGCATCCCAGGAAATCTCCCAAGGGAGATGAGTAAATCCAATTTCATGCTTCAAAGCCCCAAGCCACCACTGTAAGAATTCTATTTATATAAAATGGAAATATGTGGGGCTTCTTTACAAAAATATTGTCTGTAGTTCAATTTTCAGTATAGAAAGTGGAAAATTTCTTCCTGCTTCTACCTGAACAGGAGAACTACTTTCAACTGTACCCTTCCATCTCCCAAACATGGGGCATGGGAAGAACTAGATTGTAGGACTCTACTATTCCTACCTCAATTTATTAAAGGCCCTCCCACTTGAAAAATATTACATACAGTATGTCTTGGAGTTCATTAAAAATTTCATTAAAAACGCTGTGGTTCTTTACTGTGAGGACAGAAAGGCTTTCATTCTAACCTATGGCAAAAAACATCCCGCTGACGTGCAACGGTGGCACAATTCCAAAAGAGGCTGCTGCTGAAGCAAAGCAGGCACTGTTGTCCTGGTATTGATAATGACCCTCACTTGAACCCATTTCTCTCTAGAAAATGAAAACAATCTAATTTAGAGAAAGAAAAAAAGGCAAATATTATTGAGCATTAGATACTATGTACCAAGTACTATGCTAGGTTCCCTTCTTGCTGTATCTCATTTCATCTTTTCAACCTCAGGAAGTTCAAGGAAAGTAAGCAATGTTCCTAGAGTTATATACAAAGCTAGGATGGATGTAGGAGTGCCTATAAAAATGCCAAAGTCCATTAATTTCCTACTATACCACACTACCCCTGGAAACACCTACCCAGGTTTAAAATATAAGTTAATATGAAAACAGAATTTGTTTTGTAGATTACTTTGTTACAATATGAAAAATTCCTAAAAGATGTGATTTTTTTAAGTAAAATTCCTAAATCCCTTTTACTCTTCCTATGGCTTTAAATATCATGATACTAATAACATTTTAGCTAGTAATCTGAGACAGTTAGTTTGATATGTGATACAAGAGAAAAAAGAAAAACATACTGTGTAATAATAATAATAATAATAATAATAATAATAATAAAGGATGTAGAAAGAACCCAGTATCTGTCAGGAGATAAATTCTTCTTTCATTTCAGTATTAGAAAACCTTGCTTTATTGAGCAAGATAAAAGAACTGTATCTCATTTCCAACATGCTAGCATTAGAAGTGAATAAGCTTATTGGGAATGAGCCCCCACTGCTGATACAGCAGCTCCGGTTACGATGAACCAGTGAGGAGCAGAGCCATGCTCATCGCAACAGATGTGAAGGTAAAATAACATAAGAGGAGCAAGCCTGGTCATTGGTGGCACTACTGCATGGTACAGTCTATTTATTTGGATCAAACTTGAGAACAAATTTGATGACTCCTATTTGGCTTTCCCTTAAACAAGCCATTAAAGTCAGTTAGTAGTGGTCAAGCCATATTATAAGAGGAGATATTTATCCATTACTTCCATCATGATCAAAGATGGAAATTACAGGTGAGGGAATAGAGACCAATAGTTGATTTCACTAGTAATTTCTTGTCTACTGAACTCTTACTGAATAGACTTCATTTTAAAAGCTTGTGTACTTTAGAAGTTTACTCTGAAGGCTCAAGAGGGTTGATTAAGGATTGCCTTTATTCCTATAGCTAAACTCAGAAGTCATCTTGAATATAAAACAGGTAAAGGTGGAACAGCTCTGCTTGAAGAGGTATGCCTTTCCGGACTTCTGGCCAAGATGGAGGCATAGGTGGACACGCTGTGCCTCCTCTCACAACCAAGATTAAGGACAACAAAAAAATAGAACCAAAAAAAACAAAAACAAAAACCCAACCAGGACAGAGAGAAAATTGAATTGTACAGAAGTCTGACAACAATTTACCCAGACTGGTAAGAGGGGTGGAGTCAGGGGCCTGCGGAGAAGGGTCACGGCAGGAAAAGGCAGTGGCTGGTGGTCCTGGGCGCGCAGGCAGTGGTTGGCACACCCTAGGCACACAGGCGGCAGTTACCGAGCTCAGGGAGGCAACGAGCAGACCAAGCGAGGCACACAAGATGGCTGACCGCAGTCACACACTTGGGTGCATATAAACCGGGAGAAAATGGGCAGCAAGACAGAATGCACAACACAGGGCCCTAGCGCCGGGAAATAAAGCTTAATACCAATGATTGAAAACACTTGTGAGGGTTGAGGTGGCGGGAGAGAATCCCAGCCTCACAGGAGAGTTCGTTAGAGAGACCCACAGGGTCCTAGAACACACACAAGCCCACCCACACAGAAATCAGCACCAGAAGGGCCCAATTTGCTTGGAGAAAGCGGAAGAAGGGACTGGAATCTGAGAGAGAGTGGAGCAAGCACCACTGTTCCCTCTCGGACCCCGCCCCCACATCCAGCATCACAACCCAGCTACTAGGTTGCCCTCCCCTGGTGAACACCTAAGGCTCTGCCCCTCATATGTAACAGCCGCGACCAGACAAAAACAAAAACAAAAAAACAAACAAAAAAACAAGGATGGCTCAAAAGGGAGAACAGACCAGGGCCCCAGAGCTAATTCATCTGAGCGACCAGGAGGTGGTCAACCTATCAGATGCAGAACTCATAGCACTGGTAGCCAACCTATCAGAAGCACAGTTCAAAGTTCTGGTGATTAGGAAGCTCACAGAATTGGTTGATTTCAGTCACAAATTAGAGGAACAAATGGAGGCTACAATAAGGGAAATGAAGAAAAAGGTACAGGGAACCAATAGAGATGGGAGGAAAACTGGGACTCAAATCAATGGAGTGGACCAGAAGAAAGAAAGAAACAACCAAACAGAAAAGAAGGAAGAAACAAGAATTCAAAAAAATGAGGAGAGGCTTAGGAACCTCCAGGACATCTTTAAATGTCCCAACATCCGAATTATAGGGGTACCAGAAGGGGAAGAGGAAGAGCAACAAGTGGAAAACTTATTTGAACAAATAATGAAGGAGAACTTCCCCAATCTGGCAAAGGAAATAGACTACCAGGAAGTCCAGGAAGCTCAGAGAGTCCCAAAGTAGTTGGACCCAAGAAGGAACACATCAAGGCACATCATAATTACATTAGCCAAAACTAAAATGAAGGAGAGAATTGTAGAAGCAGCAAGGGATAAGGGGACAGTCACCTACAAAGGAGTTCCCATCAGACTGTCAGCTGATTTCTCAAAAGAGACCTTACAGGCAAGAAGGGGCTGGAAAGAAGTATTCCAAGTCAGGAAAGTCAAGGACTTACATCCAAGATTGCTCTATCCAGTGAAGCTGTCATTTAGAATGGAAGGGAAGATAAAGTGCTTCTCAGATAAGGTCAAGTTAAAGAAGTTCATCATCACCAAGCCCTTATTGTATGAAATGTTAAAGGGACTTATCTAAGAAAAAGAAGATAAAAAATAGGACAGTAAAAAGACAGCAAACTCACAGATATTAACAACCACACCTAAAACAAAAGCAAACTAAGCAAACACTAGAACAGGAGCAGAAACACAGAAATGGAGATCACATGGAGGGTTTGCAACAGGGGAGTGGGAGGAGGAAAGAGGGAGAAAAGGTACAGAGAATAAGTAGCGTAGACAGTGGGTAGAAAATAGACAGGGGGAGGGCAAGAATAGTGTGGGGAAAGTAGAAGCTAAAGAACTTATGACACATGGACATGATCTAAAGGGGGAAATGTGGGTGGGAGGGGGTGTGCAGGGAGGAGGGGAATGATGGGGGAGAAATGAGACAACTGTAATAGCATAATCAATAAAATATAATTAAAAAAACAGAAACAAAAACAAAAAAACAGTGGAGGACTGTTTAGCTAGTTCAGGAATGCATGCAATGGGGAATTTCTAAATTCTTCAGTGACTGTTATGGAATAGACTGTGAATAAAAACATGTAATTTATATTTAGCATAAACACTTATTTATCAAGTGACCCCAGGAAGACATTGTGCTTAGTCTGATCTTGTTTTTATTCATCTGTAATATGTAGATAGACCTGCTCTCTCAAAGACTGATGCTAAAAATTAAAGAGCATAATAAATGTGAAAGAAGTCTAGAAAATATATGGTGTTATTATAAGGTATTATTACTGCTGAGGAGAGAATCTATTTGGAGACAGAAACAAAGATATATAACTGCAGGTATCATTAAATATACAGGACCTAAGATTTCTTCCAGGAAAAAATTGGACATGTGCTCTCTGTAAATTACTTTCCCCCTCTGTGGAATAAGGCTCCATAATCATATACTTTTTTTTGGGAGAATTTTCAAAAATGTTCATTGTAACAAATAAGATTTCAACTCTTTTAACAATAATTCATATGAGGCACTACATTTAACACCTAGATTGCAGATGTCATCATCTTTGATTTCAAGCATAATTTTTCTTAATTTTTTTCAGTCACAATATTATTTTATATTAGTTTCAGGTGTACAGTATAGTAGTTAGACAATCATCTATTTTACAAAGTAGTCCCCCAATATTTCCAGTACCCACCTGGTACTGTACATATTACAATATTATTGACTATATTCCCTATGCTGTACTTTACATCCCCATGACTATTTTGTAACTATCAATCTGTACTTAATTCCTGCATCTTTTTCATCCAGCCCCCCAAACCCCCTCCTGTCTGTTCTCTGTATTTATGAGAGAATCTGTTTCTGTTTTGTTTGTTCATTTACATTCTTCTTTAGGTTTACATATAAGTGAAATCATATGGTATTTGTCTTTCTCTGACTTACTTCACTTAGCATAATAACCTCTAAGTCAGTCCATGCTGTCCCAAATGGTAAGATTTCAGTTTTTTTTATGGCTGAGTAATATTCCATTATATATAGGTACTACCACTTTTTAAAATGTATTGTTATTGTTGACAGTATTACATGTGTTCCCATTCCCCTCCACTTTGCCCACCTCCACCCAGCCCTCACCCACCCCCCCTTCCCTAAGGCTATCACCACACTGTTGTCTGTGTCTCTGGGTTATACCACTACTTTTTTGTAGCCATTCATCTACTGATAGGTGCTTGGGTTGCTACTGTAAATAATGCTGCAATGAACATAAAGGTACATATATTCTTTTGAATTACTGTTTAGGGTTTCTTCAGATATATACCCAGAAGTGGAATCACTGGGTCATAGATTCCATTTGTAATTTTTTGAGGACCCTCCATATTGCTTCCCACAGTGGCTGCACCAATCTACATTCACACCAACAGTGCACAAGGGTTCCCTTTTCTTCAAATCCTCACCAACATTTGTTTGTTGATTTATTGATGACAGCCATTCTGGCAGGTGTGAGGGGATATCTTCCTGTGGTTTTAATTTGCATTTCTCTGATGCATAATCATATATTTCTTTTGACCTTTATCTTACTACACAGAAGCACATGATTTTTAAAGAATGAATGCCAAAAAGCTGCATCCTGAGTTAAGCTAGTGTTTTCTCTCCATTTACATTTTTATTGAATTCAGTTCTAATGAGAGTGGATTAATAATTCTTTTAAAAATGATGTCTAAAACATCTGAAACATAGTCGTCCCTGGACAAATTTTCAAAATCACACCACAGTGATTATCCCTGGGACTGGCACACTTACAGAGACTCTGACCTCTGCTAGTACTATCCTTCTTCTTATATTCAGGGGATATTTTAAATTTGTCATCAAGGAAGCGATCTTAACAGCAGGCTACATATATCTTTCAGGTTATCACTACTTCATCCATGTACACATTCCCTTTACCCACAGAATAAAAACTTTTTAGCTTGGTGTTTAAAATCTCCCGTAGTCAGAAACTGCCTGGTTGCCAGAGGAAAGGGGTAAAGGGGTGAACAAAATATGTAAGGTAGTCAAAGTGTACAAACTTACAGTTACAAGAAAATTAAATCCTGGGGATATAATATGCATGGTGACTATAGTTAACGCTATTGTATTTTATATTTGAAAATTGCTAGGAATATACATCCTAAAAGTTCTTATCACAAGAACAAGGACTGTAACTTTGCGGTAATGGATGTTAACTATCATTTCACAATATATACATATATCAAATTATTAGTTGTATCCCTAAAAATAATATGTTATATAATAATACCTCAAATAAATATGTTGATTTATTTTTAAATATATATATTTTAAGGATATATATATTTATTTATTTTTAGAGAGAGAAGGGAGGGAGAAAGAGAGGGAGAAAAACATCAATGTGTGGTCACCTCTCACATGGCCCCTACTGGGGACCTAGCCCACAACCCAGGCTTATGCCCTGATTGGGATTCAACCGGAGACCCTTCGGTTTGAAAGTCAGCACTCAGTCCAGTGAGCCACACCAGCCAGGGCATCAATAAATATTTTTAAATGAATAAGAGAAGCTCAGATGTAAAGATAACAGGATTACTTTGATGCAAACTTTTCTTAACATCATCAAGCAATTCATGTTATATTTTGATGCTATATTAGTGGGAGAAAAACAGAAGAAAAACAAACTTTCCACGTGTAAGTATTTTATGCATGCAGGGGACAAATTAGGGAAGAATTTAAGTAGTAGTATCAACTAAAAACTTGATGATTATATGTGTGTTGTATGTGCATGTTTGTGCACACAAGGTCTGGCAGAAGTAACGCCTGCTTGAGTGTGGTTGGGAGGGCAATAATATGGGTGTAATAATTTATAGTTTTAATTTGAATATTTCAAGTAAAATGTCATATGGTGTGCTTGAGTGTGATATTGTTATGTTACAGAATTACATGCTTATGATTTTGTAATAAAAAAGGGGCATTATTTGTGCTGGGCTCTATATTTACACCCTACATTATTTTTCTTTATTACTATTTCATTAGATTAGCATTTTTGCTTTAAAAAATACACTGTAATAAAGGAATACACATGATTCCATGGATACATAATTGAAATCACTAACAGTGGCAGTTGCTGAACCTATGCCCAAAAGTTAGGCTGCAAAATATTTCACTGTGTTTTGTGTATTATGTGTATTGAAATTGTGGTAATATAATTAAAATGTGACCCTGGTATGAAGGAAAATGGCTTGGGTTCTCTTTTATATGTGCTTTATTTTTATTATGTAAATAAAATATGAAAAAATTAAGTAAAAACACATTACATATTTTTACAAATGTTTCAAAATTCTATGTTTTATAGAGTGAAACATAAAATGTAAGGCATTTGGGGCATATAAAATCTCCCATATTCAGAAACTACCTGGTTGCCAGAAGCAGGAGTTAGAGTGAAGGTTGCGAAAAGATGCTTTCAGTTAGTAAATGGAACCAGATTATTATCACCTAGAAGGCTCAAGATTATAGGCCTGTGTGGCAAATAAATGGTCAGTAGGAATTTATTAATGCTTTCTACGAATCCACTGTTATGGAATTGCCCCAACTGTCACCTCGAGCCTCTGGCTAAAAATGACCCCATCAGGGAAATATCCTATGGTGAAAATGATGCAGAACTGAGAAGCTCCCACAGAACTCCCAACAATCTTCCTATTGAGAAAGCCCTCCCCCATACTGTATGCTATAGAATCTCACAATTATTGCTATGACCAAAAAATATTCCATTTCAGCATTTAAGGAAGTAGTTCATCTCTTAGTAACAGTCTTGGCAATTTAAATAAACTGCCACCAAATGTGTAGATTCACCATTGTACTCTCACAGATCATTGAAATCCATACCTGTCCAAATTACACTTTAAAGAAGAAAAATAAGGAAAAAAAGGAAACCATACCTGTTCCAGACTGAATATTTGGTTCCCCCACCCACCTAAACTCATATATTGAACCTTAATTCCCCAGTGTGGCTATATTTGGAGAGGGAGCTTATAAGGAAGTAATTAAGGTTAACTGAGGTAATAAGGTTGGGGCCCTGCCCTGGTGTGATAAGGTCAGTGCCCTTATGAGAAACACTGAAGCACTCTCTCACTCCACTTTCCTTTCATCACCCCCTAGACATGCCCTACACTGAGGAAAGGCCATTTTAGCACACAGTGGTAAGGGGCTGTCTGCAACCCAAGGACCCAAAGTGAGACTTCTCACTAGACACCAACCTTGTTGGCACTTTGATCTTGAAGAACTGTGAGAAAATGAATGTTTTTTTTATATATTTTATTGATTATGCTATTATAGTCATCCTATTTCTCCCCCATCATTCCCCTCCACCCTGCACACCCCCTCCCACCCACATTCACCCCTTCAGTTCATGTCCATGTGTCATAAGTTCTTTAGCTTCTACTTTTCCCACACTATTCTTGCCCTCCCCCTGTCTATTTTCTACCCACTGTCTATGCTACTTATTCTCTGTACCTTGTCCCCCCTCTCTTCCTCCCACCCTCCTGTTGCTAACCCTCCATGTGATCACCATTTCTGTGTTTCTGTTCCTGTTCTAGCTGTTTGCTTAGTTTGCTTTTGTTTTAGGTGTAGTTGTTAATGTCTGTGAGTTTGCTGTCTTTTTACTGTTCATATTTTTTATCTTCTTTTTCTTAGATAAGTCCCTTTAACATTTCATATAATAAGGATTTGGTGATGATGAACTCCTTTAACTTGACTTTATCTGAGAAGTGCTTTATCTTCCCTTCCATTCTAAATGAAAGCTTTGCTGGATAGAGCAATCTTGGATGTAAGTCCTTGACTTTCCTGACTTGGAATACTTCTTTCCAGCCCCTTCTTGCCTGCAAGGTCTCTTTTGAAAAATCAGCTGAGAGTCTGATGGGAACTCCTTTGTAGGTGACTGTCCCCTTATCTCTTACTGCTTCTAGAATTCTCTCCTTCATTTTAATCTTGGCTAATGTAATTATGATGTGCCTTGGTGTGTTCCTCCTTGGGTCCAACTTCTTTGGGACTCTGAGCTTCCTGGACTTCCTGGTAGTCTATTTCCTTTGCCAGATTGGAGAAGTTCTCCTTTAGTATTTGTTCAGATAAGTTTTCCACTTGTTGCTCTTCCTCTTCCCCTTCTGGTTCCCGTATAATTCATATGTTGGAACGTTTAAAGATGTCCTAGAGGTTCCTAAGCCTCTCCTCATTTTTTTGAATTCTTGTTTCTTCCTTCTTTTCTGTTTGGTTGTTTCTTTCTTTCTTCTGGTCCATTCCATTGATTTGAGTCCCAGTTTTCCTCCCATCACTATTGGTTCCCCTTTGCATTTTCCTTCATTTCCCTTATTGTAGCCTTCATTTGTTCATGTAATTTGTGAGCAAAATCAACCAATTCTGTGAGCATCCTGATCATCAGTGCTTTGAACTGTGCATCTGATAAGCTGGCTATCTCTTCATTGCTTAGATGTATTTGCTCTGGGGCTTTGATTTGTTCTTCCATTTGGGCCATTTTTTTTTTTGGTCTGGTCACACCTGTTACATATGAGGGGTGGAACCTTAGGTGTTTACCAGGGCAGGGCAACCCAGTTGCTGGGTTGTGAAGCTGTATGTTGGGGAGGGGTCAGAGAGGTAACAATGGCACCCACTCTGCTCTCTCTCAGATCCTGGTCCCCTCCACCACTTCCCACAAGCAAACTGGGCCCTTCTGGTGCTGATTCCCACGTGGGTGGGCCTGTGCACACTCCAGGACCCTGTGGGTTTCCCCAGCGAACTCTCCTGTGAAGCTGGCAGTCTGTCCCGGCACTTCAACCCCCACAGGTGTTTTCAATCGTTGTTTTGAGGCTTTTATTTCCCTGCGCTGGGGCCCTGGGCTGCACAGTCTGCCTTGGTCCCTAGTTTCACCTGGTTTATCTGTGTGTGAATGTGTGACCGTAGTCAGCCTGCCATCCTGTGTGCCTCACTGGATCTGCCGGCCTCCACCTGCATGCCCGGGGTCTGCCAGCCGCTGCCTGCATGCCTGGCCCACCAACCACTGCTTTTTCCTGCTGCAACCCCTCTCCGCCGGCCGCTGACTCCACCCCTCTTACCGGTCTGCATGAATGTTTCTTATTTTATCTCCTTGGTTGTCAGACTTCCGTACAGTTCAATTTTCCATCAGTTCTGGTTGTATTTTTGTTGTCCTTAATTTTGGATGTGCAAGGAGGCACAGTGTGTCTACCTATGCCTCCATCTTGGCCAGAAGTCGAATTTCTGTTGTTTAAATCACCCAGTCTGTGGTACTTTGTTATTACAATCTGAAAAGACTAACACACTATCTCTATTATTACTAAATATTCCCTACTTCCTCATGTTTTCAGAAAATGTACTTTGTAGGATTCTACCACATTAGAAATAGTTCACTGAACTTACAGGGAAATTAGATTCATAAAAGTGCTTGTATCATTTGCAATCATTTACAGTCAAACTGCCTTATAAAAATTATGCTTACCCTTGAAGAGAAATGTAGTCTTGTGAGCTTTCAGCCCAACAGCCACTTAGCATTGCAGCAAAATAACTAGACCTGGCACTTAAAATGGCTCTAAAGGGAAGAGGGAGAAAAAACACAGATAAACACTTATTTATTATGCAAAATATAAGTTTTAATGAAAGTATATTTTAAAATATAATCTATTTGTTTGTATTTACTGATAGCATCATTATAATAAAATTATATTACTACCCAGGCATTTTTTGATTGCTTGATTATAACATTAATTACAATGTCATCCTCATCTTTTAAATACAAATTGAAATTACTTCCATTGAGAGTAATAAATCATCTAAAAATCGAGAAATAAAGACCAAAAGATGTTAATTTCTTGAGGAAATATTTTATCAGTAAGAGAGAGACTAGAACACTACAGGACCTGAGTTCGAGTACAGAACTTACACTAATTATGCTTAAGAATGGCTATACTTAGATTTACAAAAATGACAGTAAAGCCATTTTCTTTTGAATTTCAGTACTATCTTCTCAGATAAAATATTAATTCATTCATTCCCTAACTCAACAGGTATCTACTGACATCTATTCTGTGCTAAGCACTATTTTAGATGCTGGAAATAAGATATCAATGAGATACTACAAAGAACAATATTATATACTAGTGGAAGATACACTCAAAGAGTGGAGGGGGAGAGGGAGAAGAGAAAGACACTTTTGCCAATGGCCTACTAGGTTGTCTCAGACCAACACTCCTGCTGGAAACAGCCAGGAAAATGGGCAAAATATATACCTTAAAAAAATAAAGAAATAAAGCATGATTTGAAGACATCAAAAGGCTACTGTGGTGGCAGATTTTGAGACAAGTTATGAGAGAGAAGACAAAAGAGGTGATCTAAGTATTTGAGGTCACTTCTTTGACTGAGGTAACTTTTTCCATTGAAGCAATTGCCAAATCTGAAAGCAAAAGCAATGGTTGAGAGGCTAAAAGCTGAGCATAGCCTCTAACAACCTTCACAGGTGTACAAGCACACAAATTGGAATTTGGTGTCTATCAAAGAGGGGAGGCTTTGGTGGATACCCACGATTACAGTTGGACTCTGAAGGGCTACACATAAGAAAGAAGAATAAATGGGAAATAGATAAACCCTTATTAGAACTGAAATCCAGCTTTGAGTCAGCTGAATCCCTGACTGGATGAAAGTGATCTGCATCTAGCCTAACTGCTGGCCAGAAGCAAAAGGAAATCTACTTTACGAAAATAACTTTATGAAAGTTAAGTTTCATGAAAATAACTTTACCCAGAGTATCAAACTATTTTTATAAATTTTTGATAAAATATCTAGCAATCACCCAAATAACTTTACCCAGAGTATCAAACTAGTTTTATAAATTTTCAATAAAATATCTAGCAATCACCCAAATATAATCAGGAATAATAATCAACAAGTAGAAAATAAAGGAATTTCATTTACACTAGTATCTAAAAGGTCAAATAAAACAAATAAACAAAAAAAGCAACACCTCTATATTAAAAGCTATAAAACACTGTTGAGGTAAATTTAAAAGACCTGAGAGAGAGCTAAACTGCATGCATGGATTTAAAGACCTAAAACTGTTAACATGTCCATTCTTCCTAAATTTCTAGATTCCACAGAATCTTAATCAAGTTTTTTTTTTTTAATGGCAATTTACTTATTTAGTCCTCACCCAAGGACATGTTTTTATTATATTTTATTGACTATGCTATTACAGTTGTCCCAAGTGTTCCCCCTGTGTCTCCCTCCTCTTGGTACTCCCTTTCCTACCAGCATTACCACCCCCCCACTCTTAGTTCATGTCCATGGGTCATACATATAAGTTCTTCAGCTTTTCCATTTGCTATACTATTCTTAACACCCCGTCTATTTTGTATTTACCAATCATGCTTCTTAATCCCTGTAGCTTTTCACCCATTGTCCCTCTTCCCCCTCCCAGCTGATAACCCTCCATATGATCTCCATTTCTGTGATTCTGTTCCTGTTCTAGTTGTTTGCTTAGTTTGTCTTTTTTTTATGATTCTATTTATATGATAGTCTGAAAAAGGCAAAACTATGGAGACAATAAAAAACTGCCAGAGGTCTGGGAGGGGGGAAAGTTGAAGAGTTCAATTATAAGAATTTTTTAGTTGAAATTATTTTGTATGATATTGTAATAGAAGATGTAGGACAGCATGCATTTATAAAAACCCATAAAACATTATAGCACAAGGGAATCTTAGTGCACACAAATTAAAACAAAAATTCTAGAAGGAGGTCAGGTCAGGGGAATCTCATCATGAAATGCAGACTGTGACAAAAGAATCTAACTGCATTGTAAATACGTAATAAAATGACCTCACTGAAGGGAATGGGACAAAAAGGTGCTGGCCCAAATAACTTTGGAAATGAGAAGAGACTGTAAGAATAAATGCAAAGGAACTATATACAAGCCACTGTATTCTAGTTGGTAAAGTTATTTCCCATGGAGGTATGGATCAACAATTCTGAATCTGCCATACTTGAACACTGGAACTGAACAATTAAGTGTTACATGTTGGATAATGAAAGCCAGGTTTGTCACTGCTATAGTGGAAGATTACCGACAATCAAGGGAGTAAGACTAGGATGATCCATGTCATAACAGATTAGTGTTGGAGACATCAATATGAACTCATGTTTAGCTTAAAATAAAGAGGATTCATATAGAAGTATTTTTAGATATGGGCATATATGCAGACTAATATATACACACATCTATTTCCTCATTCTGCAGCTGAGAGGGCCTAAAGGAAACAACAAGCACCCCCAGTGCCCAGATATTAGTTTCTAATACCATTAGAATACAAGTAACCAGGGTTCATTAGAGAAATGTTTGATGCTGGGACAGATGAGCCTAGACTATCTTTTAGAGTTAGAAAGTAAGAAGATGATGCTACACGCACACACATGCACATACTGATGGGAGGGTGTATATCTAAAACCAATTGAAATGAGAACAACATCAGATAAATTCAAATTGGGGGACACTATACAAAATACTTCCCCAATACTCCTCAAACTATCAAGATCATCAAAAACAAAAAAAAAGTATGAGAAACTATCACAGCCAAGAGAAGCTTAAGGAGACATAACCACTAAATGTGCTATGGTATCCTCAATGAGATCTAATAATAGAAAAAGGGCATTAGGCAAAAACTAAGGAAGTCTGAATAAACTACAGACTTTAATTAATAACAATGTCTCAATATTGGTTCATTAATTGTATCAAATGCAATATACCAAGATATATCTTTATCTCTATCCATATCTATGTTAATAGGGGAACTGAATGTGGGGGTATATGGGAATTTCTGTGTTCTCTTCTAAATTTTTCTGTAAATTTTTAACTGTTCTAAGAATTCTGTACATTAAGAATAAATTAGGAATTCTGCTTCATCCCATGAGAGACAAGTGTGAGACTTGCCTAACCTCCATTAACAAGTAGAAAAATAAATAAAGTATGACACTGAAAAAAGGCAGTATAGAACTGTTTCCTAAGAGAAGGAAAACTAATTAGGTAAATCCATAATCATGGTGCTTTTCTTCCTGAAGACAGTTTTTACATCATGGCACAGGGAGGACAAACAAGCAGAACAAGGCTGTCTTGCTGGGTTGAAAAGACAAATACAGAAGCCCTGGGAAGATGAGTGAGTCAGAATTTATGGGACTCACTACTATAAAAGAGGGAGTTTTGAAGAAAAAGAGCTACATAAGTTAGTGGAGGGATCCCTTGAGTCTTTGTCTGGATATAATCTGAACATTGGGTGAAACTCCCATGAAGCTAGGCAAAAAGTAAAGGACCAGGGAACTATAAGCCTGATCACACAGGGCTGGCAGACATTCAAGTTTCTATTAGCCAGAATAGAATACCTGGGGCACTCAGAAAAGATCCCCAAAGGATCACGTCTCAGTAGAATAGCTATACAATATTTAGAGCAAAAGCTACTGTTAATCCATGCTAACAATGTTTAAAAAACAAGTTTCATAAAAATAAAGCTGATCCACAATAACTTGTCTGCCAAAACAAAGTTCAACACTCTTTTGGAAGAAAGGTAACAAAATTCACACACTTAACAATGTAATATTCATAACATTCTACATGTAATAAAAAATTATCAGGTATGTGTAGAAGTAGCAAAATATGAACTATAACCAGGAGAAAAATCAGTCAATAGAAACAGACCCAGAAATGAAAGATGTGATAAAATTAGCAGACAAAAAATTTTTAAAAGCTATTATAGATATGCTTGAGGATTTTTAAATAAGAAAAATAATGAAGAGAGAAAAAAGGTGTGTTTTTAAAAAAAACAGAACTGTTAAGAGATGAACTACATAATATCTGAAATTTAAAAATTCATACAAGAACCTAAAAGATTAGATACTAAAGAAGAAAAAATCAGTGCACCTATGCACACAGCAATACAAATTATCCAAATAAAACACAGGAAAAAAATAAACTAAAAAAAAGCTTAAGTGAGGTGTGGGACTAACATGCATATATAGTTGGAGTGCCATGTGGAAAGAAGAGATAAAAAGGGGCCAGCAAAAATATTTTTTTAAAAAATGATGGTTGTAAATTTTTCAAATTTCTTAAAAACTACAAACCCACAGATCCAACAGCTCGAATTCAAAAACAGGACAAACATAAAGAAAAGCATAAATGATCAAACTGCTGAAAACTCATTATAGAGAAATAAAATAAAAAGCAGCCATAGAAAAAAGGCATATTACATACTGACGAGCAAAGCTAGGCATGATCACAGACTTCTTGTCAGAGACAATGCAAGCTGGATGACAATAAACTACATCTTTAAGGCACTGAAAGAAATAAAAAATTGCCAACTTGTAATTTTGTATCCAGCAAAATTATCTTTAGCTATCTTATCCGGCAAAGCGAAATGAAAACTTTTCTAGATAAACTGAGCTGAAAAAAGTCATTGCCAGCTGACCTGTATTACAGAATTTTTTTTTTTTTAATTGTCAGGCTGAAGGCAAATTATAACAGAAACCTGGAACTGCACAAAAAACAGAAAATGTTAGAAATGTGGGGAAATATGAAATACATTCTTTCTTATTTAAAAAAAGAACTTAAAGATAATTATTTAAAAGAAAAATTACAATTTATAGAAGAGTTTAAAATATATATATAGAAATGAGGTTACTTCCAGTCAAGATGGAGACGTAGGTAAACATGCCTTGCCTCTTCCCACAACCACAGCAAAAATTACAAATACAGTTGTCCCTCGCTATATCACGGTTCACTTATTGCAGCTTCACTGTATTGTGAGTTTTTTTTTTTAAATCTAATTCTGTATCGCGGAGTTTTCACTATATCGCAGGATTCTGTATACTTCACTGGTGAGTACCATATAGAATTTTATATGTTGTTAAAATTACATAGGTTTCAGAGTGTAGAAAGTGTTTAGGCGCATATGAAGTGTTTATAAGAGTGTGGGAAAGGTTAATAAGAGAGTGGGAAAGGTTTACAGGAGTGTGGGAAGGGTTTATAAAGCCTTAAAATATATATAAATAACAAAATAATATAATGCCACTACTTTATGGATTTTCACCTATTGTGGGGGTCTCTGGAATGTAACTCCTGCGATAGGTGAGGGATCACTGTACACTACAAAACAAGTATCACCCAGAATTCTCAGAAAATCAGTTGTATGGAAGTCCAACAACCAAGTATTTAAAGAAGCCACATTCATACACACGGGTCGGAGGGCATGGAGAGGTACGAGAGAGGCGAGAGGCACAGAGACATGGAATGAGTGGTCTCACATCCACATGTGGTGGATAAAAATCAGGAAAAATACCTCTGAGCAAGGGGATCCCAGCTCCAGACCAAACCACCGAGCCCAGGGTTCCAGCAGCAGGAAGATAAGTCTCCCTAACTTCTGCCTGTAAAAAACCAGTGGGGGTTGGGACTGCAGAAGAAATTGGGATGCTCAAGAGACTCCTCATAAATGGCCCACAACAGACATAGGACTCATGCAGACTCACCTCCTCTGGCATTCAGCACCAGGGCAACAGCTGGAAGAGCACCAGTAGCAAACAAGGAGAAATTGAAGTGACTGGCAACAGGGCAAGTGCCAGGAGACAAGTTCCTCCTGGAGAAAACTCCAAAGGCCAGGAAGCAGCCACTGTCCCTTTTCTTAGCCCTCCCCCACACAGAGCCACAGAGTGGCGACAACATATCTGAGACTCCATCACTCTGGAACACAAAGGTTGCCCATCCTGGTGATTACTTAAGGCTCTGCCCCATCCAACTTATGGGTGTGCTTTTGTCCAATAGGCCATGCTACTGAGATAGGAAGTCAAAGAAACTCTACCTAATACTAGAAACAAACACAGGGAGGCTGCCAAAATGAGGAGACAAATAAACATGGACCAAATGAAAGAACAGATCAAAACTCCAGAAAAAGAGCTAAATGAAATGGAGATAAGCAATCCATCAGATGCAGAGTTCAAAACACTGGTTATCTGGATACTCAAGGAATGCCTTGGGTACTTCAACAGCATAAAAAAGACCCAGGCAGAAATGAAGGTTACATTAAATGAAACAAAAAAAAATCTACAGGGAACCAAGAGCAGAGAGGATTTGAAGCCGAGAATCAAATCAATGATCTGGAACATAAGGAAGAAAAAAGCATTCAAAAAAATGAGGATAGGCTAAGAAGTCCCTGGGACATTTTTAAATATACCAACATCTAAATCATAGGGATGCCAGAAGGAGAAGAAGATGACCAAGGAATTAAAAACTTATTTGAAAAAGTAATGAAAGAAAACTTCCCTAATTTGGTGAAGGAAATAGATATAGAAGTCCAGGAAGCAGAGCCCCAAACAAGATGGACGCAAAGAGGACCACACCAAGACACATCATAAAATGCAAAAGGTTAAAGAGAGAATCTTTAAAAGCATCAAGAGAAAAGCAGATAGTAAGCTACAAAGGACTGTCAGCTGATTTCTCAAAAGAAATTTTACAGGCAAGCAGGGACTAGAAAGAAGTATTCAAAGTCATGAAAAGCAAGGACCTATATCCAAGATTTACCCTGTCCGGCAAAGCTATCATTTAGAATGGAAGGGCAGATAAAATGATTCCCAGATAAGGTAAAGCTAAAGGAGTTCATCATCACCAAGACCTTATTATACGAAATATGTAAGACAAAGAAGATCAAAACCATGAACAGTAAAATGACAACAAACTCACAACTATCAACAACTGAACCTAAGGGGGAAAAAAGACAAAAAACAAACTAAACAAACACCCAGAACAGGAACAGAATCATAGAAATAGAGATCACATGGAGGGCTATCAGTGGGGAGGGGGAAGGGAGAGGGTGGGAGAAAAGGTACAGGGAATAAGAAGCATAAATGGTAGTTACAAAATAGATAGGGGAAGGTTAAGAATAGTATAGGAAATGGAGATGACAAAGAACTTATATGTACAACCCATGGACATGAACTAAGCAGGATGAGCCATGCTGGAGGGAATGGGGATACCAAGTGGAGGGGGGGAAGGGGTGTAAAATGGGACCAGTATAATAGCATAATCAATAAAATAAACTTAAATAAATAAAACCTTTAAAAAAAACTAAAAAAAACCCCAGTTGCACATGTGCACACACACAAATACAGCTATCAACAGTATGACAAAAGTGAAAATAGCTCTGGCTAGTGTGGCTCAGCTAGAGTGGCTCTATAAATATCAATCAAAACACTTCACAACAAAGGACATTATCTGTGGTAAAGAGTGATATGTTATAATGAAAATAGAGCCAATTCAACAAGAGAAAATAACAATCCTAAATGTATGTGTACCAAATAATAAAACTCCAAAAGACATTAAGCAAAAACTGATAAAGCTGAAGAATGAAACAGACAAATTCACAATCATATCTGGAAACTTCAACATCCTCAGTAATTAACAGAACAAGTAGACAAAAAGATCAGTTAAGGGTACAGAAGACTTGAGCAACATTATCAATCAACATAACATTTATAGTCACTCTACCCCAGTATAGCAGAATACACATTCTTTTCAAGTACATGTGGAACATTCACTAAGACAGATATTCTGGGTCATAAAATATGTTTCAAATTTAAGTGAACTAATATAGAATATGTTCTATGACTACAATGGAATTAAATTATAAATTGATTATAGAGAAATATCTGTAAAATTTTCAAATATCTGGAAGTAAATCAGACATCCAAATAATCCATGGATTGAAGAGAAAAATTAGAAAATGTTTACTCGAATAAAAATAAAAATACAATATACCAAAATCTGTGGAATGTAGTTAAAGCAGTACCTAGAGATAATTTTTTAGCTTTTAAATGCTCATCTTAGAAAAGGAAAAGGTTTCAAATCCATGACCCAAGATACCACCTTAAGAGACTATAAAAAGAAATACAATCAATACCTACAATAAGCAGAAGGAAGAGAAAAAGAATCTGACAATCAAGTGCGATATTTAATTCATGAAGTTTGCTATGGATTTTTTACTTTTCTATAAGAGGACATAGATGTGAACCTTAGAGTATGCTTGAACCTATACAAAAAGATAAAAAAACATTAAGCAGTCTACAATTCTTTCCTTAAGCATGGAAAGCAAAAATTTTTAAAACATTATTAAATTATAAAAATAATTTTTGCTTGTGATAAACTCTAATATAGAATCTTAAAAAGTGAACGTTTTAAGTCTATAGAAATAATCACTATCAACAATTTATTGGATATCCTGCCAGACCCTTTTCTATGGCAGTCTTTTCTAATACATCAATTATGCTGAATTTTAATAATCTATCTGATCCTCTGCACTTCATTTTTTACTTCTGTATGAATCTCAATCTAAGCACAAAACACAGTACCTAGCATATCTAAGTGCTCGTTAAATAATTATTTTTAATTGAATTTACGGGGTTGACATTGGTTTGCAAAACCATACAGGTTTCAAGTATACAATTCAACAAAACATCATCTCCACACTGCTTCATGTTCCCATCATCCCAAGCAGTCTTTTTCCATTGCCCACCTCCACCCACCCTAAATAATTCTTAATGAAGAATGCTATTAGGATTCTATCCCTCCATCTATTTACTTTATCTGACTATACCTAATGGTAAAGATATATAAACATATAGTATGTCATGATTTACCCATGTGGCTAATCACAAGAATGCATCTCTTTGATCTTTGACTGTTTAACTGACCTATGTGGCCCAGCTACAACACTCTGAAATCTATACCACAGTGGTTACAAGGCTACTTCTCACTGGCTGTTCCCTGCCCAGTGGCTGAACACATCAGGGATACTGAAGTAGTCCTATTCTTGGGAGACAGGGTTGCTCTGATAGGTGACTTTGGCTTGTAAACTTTCCATCAGTCTATTGAACTTTCCTCAGAACTGCATTGGAGTCTATGCTTCTACCCAAGCTTCTTTCTTTTCCTTTCTCCTTCACTCAGGCTTAGATTAACATTTCAGTTTAACAGCTCTCCTAATCATCTCTAAAGTCCTTCCCATGTCCTCTCACATGCATTTACCTTAATAAATTTCTTGCAAGTCTAAACCCGTCTTTGTGTCTGCTTCTCAGAAGACTTGAACTAACACAGCATGTTAACTATTTCCATCTAAGTAAGAATAAAAGCTTAAACAATTACCCTCATCCTGAGACAGAAACTTAGAAAACATTCCAATTTAATCAGAATACAAGTCTCAGTTTAAAAAATAATGTTGTAGATGGCATGGTATATTAAAAATCCTTGCCAGATTTTTCATTTTCCAGCATGCCAAAAACTATTTTCTCCTTTTGATTAAATTTAATTTCAACTGACAAGGCTGCTTCTGGCTCTGCTGAGATGCCCTAATTTCCCTCTTGCTCTTGCTTTAGCACATCGCTATTCAATACTTCCGGGTGTTAGCTGAACTAGATTCACTACTCCGGGCAGAACAATGGCCTGGATTACTCAGAGAAGCGCTAAAGAAGGAATTTTTACCAGGACTATTTTCTAAAGTATTCTTGCTTCCAAGAATATATTTTTCCTTTTCATTTCCACATAACTTAATAAGGATTAAATCTAGAGTAGTGAACCCAACTTTGTGGAGCTATCACTATTACTCAGTCCACTTCTTGGCAAATATTTTAGAGAACATAAACTTTAATACAATACTTTTCCTTTAAAAAAGGAAAGTTAGCTTTCTCTGGAGATATCCACTGACTATAGCTTTCACAGGATTAGCCTTTCCAAAGTTAAAAAATTATTTATCAAGTGTAGAGGATGCTGTATAATCCAACACAGTAAGGACTGATAGTTGCTTGGATAATCAAAAAATCAGGAAAGAATTTTTAAAATAATTTTTATATATCATAATCACTTTATTCTAATTTAAAATATAAATATGCATTCAGTCACAAATCTTCCATCCTAAGGCGAATCTTTTTTTAATGTGGGTTCATTAATGGGATCCTCACATTTCTTGGAAAAACTCTAGCCATGTATGCTCTCTAGAATTTCTAAACTGTTCTAAAGTAAAGAAGGAAATTTAAAATTTTATGAAGCAGTCTAAATTATAGAATCATTTTATATTTTTATAACTTCTCCTCAAACTTTTATAATGTTTCACCTGTACTAAATACATTTTAAAAGTGCCTCTCCTTTATTAAATCGTTCCTAAGCATTCAGTTTATTTTTCACCGGAACAGTAACTCTCCTTTCATATTTAATATATCATTCATTTACATGATATTTCATTAAGTTATGCCAGCAAAATCATAAATTCAAATAGCATTAAACAGGTTTGGTAACCTAAGTGACCCCTGGAAGATACAAACTCAATAATAGGAATGAAAATGCGTAGTTATACTAGAGAACGCCTCCTAAGCCTCGAGAGTTCTGCAAACATGTTAGCTGGTTCTACAGAGAACATCTAAAGGTCTAGTCAAGTTTAGTTAAGGAGCGCCTACAATATAGAGGCGGTCTGTTTCCTTTCAGGCACCCAGTGCCTTTTGCTTTGCCTACAAACACCTGTGACCAAAGAATTTCACCTGTTTCCCCCCTATTGTTCCCATGCATAATTTATTATTATTGTAAGCCTCTCAAGTGGACAGCATTGACCATTTGTCACTAATAATTAGTATTAAGGCATTAGTAACTCACTGTATTGCATGGTAATTTGGAAATTTATTATAATTATTTCATTAAAGCTTGCTGGCAAACATAGAAAGAGAGGGAACAGCAAACTTTTTCTGTTAAGGGCCAGATAGTAAATATATGACATAAATACAAGATTCCTGTTGCATATTCTCTTTGTTTTTTGTTGTTTTTTTATTTTAAAAAGGGCCACTATTGGGATTTAGGCCATGGTTTGCCAACCCCTGGTATAAGGTAAGGTACAACAGCCAATAATGTGCCTCCCTTCCAAATATCTAGTAAACATTCATAGCAACTAACATTTCCTGAAAGTTTACAGTGTGCCAAGTATTGTGCTAAGTGTTTTGAGTGTATTATCTGATTCAATCCTCCCAGTCATGCTATACTATTAATTACTATTGTTATTTCTTTTATAGACAAATAAATTAAGACCTGGAGAGATTAAGTAACTCTCAACCATTCCACAAACAGTGGAATCAGAATCTAAACCCAGAAAGACTGACCTCTGATTTATTACACTACAGGCCTCTGAAAAGCTTTCAGCTGATGTACCCAAGAACATACAGCTAATTAGTGGCATAGTCCAGTCTAGAACATCAGTGACTCAGTGATGATGTACTAGTCAAAGAAACCTGCATTTTAAAGGGAGATTTAACAATGTTTTAACGCAGTGAATGAATATCTCTAATATTAGCATCAGGCACTGAAAAGAAAGGTATTTTGGAAAGGATATCAGACCTGGAGTGTCACAAAGCTAAAATTAGGAATCACTGCCCTGCTTTTTCAATAAAAGCACAAGTGAAGCTTAACTATGGAACATAGAAATACTAGAAATAAATTATCTTAAAAATCTAACAGATTCAATTCCCTCAGCAAACACAAAAATAATGTATAACAATGTAAAATGGAAGATCAGCAATAGAGTAGGTCAGATAGGTGCTTAGGGGTAGGCTGAAGATGACAGGAGGAAATGCAAGCAGAGAGAAATGCACAATATCCAGATGGTATTCATCTGGTGATAGAGAGCAATTCAAGCAGGAAAGTAATGTTACAGAGATCCACGGCAAGGAGTATAATGTGTGGTAGTGTCCCAGGAAGTAATTCAGAAACGTAGTAACATAACAACAAATGGGATCAATGAACTCTAATAGGTCCTCCTTTTATAATAACCTCCCTCCCCTCAAAAAGAGCTCTCTTCATTTCTTCCTTGAGCAAAAGTATTGGAGTTAAAACAGGACAACAAAGATGTGGGAGGATGTGGAGATGTATGTGTCAGAGAGAGAAAGGTCTGTGTAGATGGAGAGGAGTGTGATTATGTGATTTTCCCTGGAGGCCTAATGCTATCCCATTCTTTCTTGGATTAGGGGAAAATATAAACTATTGAAATTGCATTTCTCTGCTTGTCCCACATAAGTAAACGGCATACAGGCTGCTCTACAGAAAAGCTTATAGCAAAAGCCTATCACCTGGATGATGATAGCAAACACTTACATAGGAGTTACTATGTGCCAGGTACTGTTTAAAACACATTAAATGAAATAAGTAATTTAGTCTTCACAATCAGCCTGTGACAGGGGAACTTCTATAATCCTCATGTTTGATAAGGGCCCTGAAGCACCAAATGGTTAAATGACTTGCTTAAATTCACACAGCTCAAAGACAGGGGAACTAGAATTCAAACCCAGTTAGACAGGCTCCACATGGTCCACATACTCTTAACCACTCTGTTATAAATAACTTCTTTGGCTCAATTGTGCCATCATAAGCAAGTGATCAGCATCAAACTGTCTTGCAGCATTTAAAGGGCTCCAGACACTGGGCTGGGGATCAAGATGATGATTGGAAAGAGCAACTAGCAACTGGAGAGAGATTCTTGGAAAAACTGGGGTATCAGGGATGTTTTTCAGGAAGGAACTTGAGCATGAGAGGAATACAGTGACTCAAAAAACTACCTCATTACCATACCAATTTGAACATGTTAAACTAACAACCTAAGCTGTTCTAAAATCTGAGACCTAAACTGAATGTAATTCTGATCATAAATCCTCATCTTTGTGAGTACTTGCATTGATATCTCAATATATAAGTACATAATTTAAAAACCAAAGCAGGCATATTACAAACGAATTTTTAGCCATACTGCTATAGTAGGATAAACACTGACACTGATCTAGCAGAAAGTTCTATGTTGGGCTTCAGACTATATTACATAAATATGTGTTTTCAAAACTATTGACATAATATTCCTTGAACTGAATAATAAAATTAGTATGTATTAAACACAGAGATGTTTGACTATGGACTACAAAGGTAATCTTGGGATGTAGAATTTGCCAATTTGCCACTGTAACTCAGGTATCTGCATTATAGGGGTGCCAGAAGGAGAAGAGGAAGAGCAAGAAACGAAGCTTACTTGAAAAAATAATGAAGGAAAACCTCCCTAACTTGGTGCAGGAAATGGACATGCAAGTCCAGGAAGCACAGAGTCCCAAACAAGATGGACACGAAGAGGTACACTCCAAGACACATCATAATTAAAATGCCAAAGGTTAAATACAAAAAGAGAATCTTAAAAGGAGCAAGAGAAAAGCAGACAGTTACCTACAAGGGAGTCCACATAAGACTGTCAGCTGATTTCTCCAAGAAACTTCGCAGGCCAGAAGGGAGTAGCACAAAATATTTAAAATGGTAAAAAGCAAAGAACTTCAACCAAGATTATTCTAGCCAGCAAAGCTATAATTTAGAATTGAAGGACAGATAAAGAACTTCCCAGACAAGAAAAAGCTAAAGGAGTTTCATCATCACCAAACCGGTATTACATGAAATGTTAAAGGGTCTTCTTTTAAAAGAAGATCAAAACATGAACAATAAAATGGCAATAAATACATATCTATCAACAATTGAATCTAAAAAACAAAATAAACAAACAAGCAGAACAGAAACAGAATCACAGATACAGAGAATGCTTTGATGGTTGCCTGATGGGAGGAAGTTGGGGGAGATGGGTGAAAATGTTGAAGGGATTAGGCAGCACAAATTGGTAGTTACGAAATAGTCATGCTGTAAGTATAGCATAGGAAATCGAGTAGGCAAAGAACACATATCCATGATCCATGGCCATGGACAACAGTGTGGGGATTGCCTGAGGGAGTGGGTTGGGTGGGGGTTGGGTGGAGGGGCACAAAGGGGGAAAAATTGGGAAAACTGTTAGCATAAACAATAAAATATGCCCTCGCTGGTGTGGCTCACTGGATTGAGTGCCAGCCAGCAAACCAAAAGATCGCTGGTTCAATTCCCTGTCAGGGCACATGCCTAGGCTGTGGGCCAGGTCCCCAGTAGGGGGCATGCAAGAGGCAACCACACATTGATGTTTCTCTCCCTTTCTTTCTCCCTCCCTTCCTCTCTCTCTGAAAACAAATAAAATATTTTTTAAATATAATTACAAAAATAATTCTCCATTGTAACTCACATAAGAGTACTAACAACAATGTAGGAACACTTAAACCAGATCCTCTTGAAATATACCCTTAGGAAATTGCCTAATTAATATGTTTATTTTTTATTGGTAGATGAATAAATAAAAAAGGAATGTGAGCAAGAGATGCTCTGGAATACAAATATAGTAATAATCTAGACCCAGCTCCTAAAACACAGTCCATTGTCGAGCTGCTCACAAAGAGAGGCCAAATACAGACAGTCTGAGGACGTACTGCAAATGGTCATAGGATCCTGCTTTCTGTATGATAACAAAAGTCTTAGGATTCTATCAATATTACTTTATTAGGATGCCCATATTATATCAAGAAAAACCGGGACACAAAATTAAATTTATTTTTAAAATAAAATTGTGTGGGTTCCTCCCCACCAAAAAGAAACACACAAACACACACACACCATTAACTAGGAAATACACAAGTATACCCATGTTATAGAAAATACGTTGATAACTCTGTATTACACTGTATTTTATTATATATAATACAGATATTATAAAAATTAGGTGCATATATGTGTATACATGTAATTAAAAACATATGTTCCCAGAGAGAAAAGTTCAAATTCTGAATGGTAAACAGTCTGGCTGAAACTGGCAAACCCTGAGTTTAGCAACGTACTGCTGTCGATTAACTGGCAAAACCAAGTATGATTATTGACAGCACAAACGTCACTACTGTTTGGCTTGGCAGATTACTGAAATCTAAACCCACTGCTAATATTATTAAGGCTGTGCACCCTTGAACCTTGAAGACTGCTTCTTGCCACTGCAAACAGTCTGATTAGTCCTCTTCAGGAGCACCAGAATAACTTACCAACGTTCTATCTGAAACACAGAGAGAGAAAGAGAAGAGCTGTCTGGTTTCCTCAGATTTCCAGTTCGAATTCTAGTCCACTGTGAGGCCCAGCTATACTTCTTTCTCTTGAGTTCCAACAGAAAATTTGTATTTCTTATTAATTTTTTTTACTCCTTTTAAGCCGATTTTAGCTACTTGTAAAAAAGAACCTGACCAAAACAGGCAGCAGGCTTTAATTTGACATCTAAAAGCCTGGAATGTCTAAGCAACCCAATTTTAAAGCAGAATAATGTTGTTTTTTTTAAGTACATTGAAATATTAAACCTCCTAATCAAAGCTATTCATGAGAATCATCCGTTTTGAATGAAAGACTCAGCCAAAATGCATTCAGAGAAAATACATGTCATTCATGTGGAAATAATCATTTGCAATAGTACAATGCCTGTGAAATTAAAAACTGCATTTAATTACATTTTCTGTGACCGTGGCTTTCAAACCTATTTTAGGCAACAGAATATTTTCTTCTCATGAAATCTTAGGTTCATGTCCAATGCAAAACACAGATCTGCTCTGGCTGAAGCATGTGCACGTCTGGGTAGGGGCATGTGGACGTGTGTGCACCTGCAGGCAGAAAATCGTGCCTGATGGCCGACCTCTTCCCTGTCAGAAACCCCTGAGGCAACACCATGGAACTGTGTGGCCTATGTGAATCACAGCTTGAAAGCCACTGGGCTAGAAAAAGATAGTCACCCTTTTACACTTTATACTGTCATAACCAATACACCAAATCAATCACATGCCTATTTACCTGTGAGTTTTAAAACTTTTTCCATCAACATAAATATCAATATCTGGGCAACAATGTTTCACGTAAAGTTTCAATAAGTCTTCTCCTAATTCAGATGCAGGTTCCAAGTCATAAACATCTTCAAAAGAGAAAAAAGACTAAAAATTAGTTTCTTTAATATTAGAAATATCCTAAAAATGCTTATTATAATATTAACAAGAGGTTTTTCCACATGGTTACATTGATTAGCTACTGAAAAAGAGCAAAACTGACTGAAATATTTAAGTGGTAAATTAAAAATAAACAACATTTGCTCTGACTGGTGTGGTTCAGGTCGTTAGGCATCATTCCACAAAGCAAAAAGTTGCTGGTTCAATTCCCACTCAGGGCGCATGCCCGGGTTGTGGGTTTGTTCCCCAGTTGGGGTGGGTGCAAGAGGCAGCTCATCGATGTTTCTATCTCACATCGATGTTTCTCTCTGCCTCTTTCTCCCTCCCTTTCCAACACTCTAAAAATAAATAAAATCTTTTAAAAATAAAATAACATTTAAAAATCATCTATATTTTCTGCTTTGAAATAAATATTTCCACTTATATTTAAAAACATATATTCCTTTAAGTATAGACACATTTAAATATAGGTAATGCTATCATAAAATTATACACCAAAATTGAAGCTGATGCATGAATGTCTGACTTAGAAAGTTAGAAAATTTTTCAGTTTTGGTATTTTTCATTCTTAATCCCTTCCTATTCCTGGTTTTATGGCTAGAATGATGTGTGAACCAACAGAAATTCAACTGAAATTAATGGAATTTACAGAATACTATGAGTTTAGTACTATACACTATACAGTATGGAGAGGTATACAAAATAATTTTATAAACTACCTCTAGTTCAAAGGATTCACAATTTAGGTAGTGGGAAGTAAAATATAAAACATGTATATATTTATATGTAGGTATATGTGTATGTGTGTATGGAAGGAACTGTGAGGCAAGGGAAGCAGCTGAGCAGATTTAGGATTGGACAGTTTGAATAACTCTGTGTGGGGGAGTGGGGGGTTATGGGCTATAAAAGGTCTCTAGTTGTCTGGTTCCAGGCCCTGGAATGATTAGAGCAGAGGAATATGAGGTCTGTCCAGAGAGTATCCAGCCATGTAATATGAAAAATTGAGACATTTATTGAAGAAGATACATGATACAAGAAACATTGTACACAGGACAATGATGCCTCAGTCCCCTTCAAAGTAGGCACCTTGGGACCTCACGCAGTCCTCCTCTCAATCACCATCAGCTGCCCTGTCATATTTTCCTGAATCTCATCGACAGCCTGAAATCTCTCCCTTTTCAAAGGTGATTTTAGTTTTGTGAAAAGCCAGAAGTCACAGGGTGCCAAATCTGGGCTATAGGTGGGGCTGAATCACTGGTGATTTGATGTTTCGCCAAAAACCTCTGCATGAGATGTGATGCATAAGTGGGTGTACGGTCGTGATGAAGCTGCCAATCACCAGCTGCCCACAGTTGCAGCCTTCTGAATCATACAAACAGTTTCCATGGAGGAATGTTCAATCTTAATGCAAAATCTGATGCAGATTCATTGCTCTTCTCCCTCAGTCATTTTGAATGTGATGGCCACACAGTACACATGCTCATTCAATATTGTCTACTACCCCCACTGACTAGTTCGATGAAGTTGTCATTGTTAATACATGTGCATTCCAGTTTACTCTCCTTGGCTGCCTGGTTACATCAATGTCAAACAAACCTTTCTTGTTATATTAACAATGGCTGGACTTTTTCTGGGCATAACATATACATATGAAAAACACTACACTGTATATTATGGCTTTGGCAGTCCAGAACTTTCATCAGTACACCTGGTAAGTACCAGTCATGCAGGACAGATTCCTACTAACCAAATGTACAAATTAAGTATAAACCAGAATGCCAATATTGGCTCTACTATGAAAGGAGATCCATAATCTGACCCCTGCTCAGTATCTCCACTGCTACCACCCTAGTCCAAGCCACCATCGCCACTTGCAACTCAATTTCTGCAGTAACTTCCTAATAGGTTTCCTACTCTTGACCCCAACAATCTATTTTTTAATCTTTTATTCATTGATTTAGAGAGGAGAAGAGGAGACGCACACACACACACATCAATTGTTGTTTCACTTATTTATGCATTTACTGGTTGATTCTTGTATGTGCCCTAAAATAAGGGATCAAACCTACAACCTGTGTATCAGGACAATGCTCTAAACAACTGAGCTTCCTGGTCAGGGCCCCCCACAGTCTATTTCAAACAAAGCATTCAGAGTTATGTTTTAAAATGTCATTTAGATGTTGGCCCTTCCCTGTTCAAAACCATCTGGCTCTCTCCATTTCTTTTAAAGTAAAGCCAAAGTCTTACAATGGCTTACCAAGCTCCACAACATCTGACTCCTTATTATCTCCCTGACCTCACTGCCTATTCTTCTGCTTATTTCCACACTGAACTCTTTCTCATTCCTCCAAATGGCAGGTTATGTTTCCATGTTAGGATATTTTCACTGCCATTTCTTCTGCCTTGAACTCTCCTCTCCCAGATAACCCACCTGGCTAACTTTCTTACTGAATTTATTTTTATTTCTTTTTTCAAAATTTCATTTATTGTTGTTCAATTATAGTCATCCCCAATTTTCATCTTATTGCCTTTAAGCTTGGTCTAAACATCACATTTTCAATGATGCTGATTCTGACCACCCATCTATAATTACAACTCCCATCACTAGTGCTCTGTTGGGGAGAAAAAAAATTACTCTTCCAGGTTATTTCAGCTGGTCTAATAATTACATCAAGATGAGACAAATTAACAAGAGAAAATAACCAAATTTCATTACACACATACACACAGGAATACCACATACATGACAGGTTCAGAGACAGAAAGGTAAAATGAGTTTAAAATGACATTCTGAGCTAAGGAATGAGATAAAGTTCTTGGAGCTTCACAGGAGAAAACAATAATTAAAGGGATGATAAGAAGAGCAGATGTTCAAGAATTAGATGTTTGCCCTGCAACATAAGTAATCATAAAAAGTTATTTCTGATAACAACTCTTATTATGGGCAAGGCCCACAATTTCAACTGTTTAAGGGAGAGGTAAAAGTTTCTCTTTACTGCATAGAGTCTCAATTGCCTTCAGCTCAAAATAATCCACATGCCAAAGTGGCACATCTTGGGAATGCCTGTTCTGAACACCTTCAACTTCCAACCCCCCTTTCTTTATCCTGTTTTTATTATAGCATGTCACCTTCTAATGTCCTTACTATGTTTATTGTCTATCTCCACCCCACCTTATCCTCTTTAATTAGAATGTAAGTTCCAAAAAAGTTGGAAATCCGTTTTAGTCATTGAAGTATCCCTCAACAGTACCTGACACACAGTAAGTCCTCAATAAATATCTGTTGGATAAATTATGTAGCAAATTCTACATAATGAAGATTTTTGAAGTAAAAACAAAAAAGTACAACCAGAAATAAGCAGGAGAAAAGGAAAGATCCTGCTATTTCTAGATATTCCTATAGAAAAATTAAAGCACACAAATTAATGGGGTATACTCAGGAGAAATAGCCTTCATTTTGATGATTCAAAGATCAGAGTCTGATTTTTGACACAAAGGAAAAATCTAGAAACTTTTCAAAAGAAAACCAAGTGCCCTGGCCCGATGTCTCAGCTGGATGAAGCACTGTCCCCAAGCGCCAAGGTTACTGGTTCAGTCCCTGGTCAGGGCACATTACATGAGTTAACCAATGAATGCTTGAGTGGGTGGAACAACAAATCAATGTTTCTCTCTCTCTCTCTTGCTCTCTCTCTCCCTTCCTCTCTTTCTCTAAAATGGATAAATAAAAAAAGAAAAAAGAACACAAAGAAAACCAAGTTCATTCGATAAATTATTATCTATCTCAAGTTCCATTATGTATTCAAAAGACCTACAGAACTTGAATATAATAAAAATATGTATTTGGTCTTCATTCTCTGGTTCCTGGCATAGAGCTCCTAAAACTCTTGGCATTTCCTAAGTTATAGGAAAGCCTTTTGGTATTCTTAATAAGTCCCTTTCAACCACACCTGAGTTTATGCTAATGAGGTGAGCTCTAGGTGACCAGTAGATGACCCCTAGATGAACTCATGATGGGGGCTGGTCACCAGAAAGACCAAACATGTGATTTCAAAGTGGTAACTCTCAGCCCTGACTGGTGTGGCTTACTGAGTTGGGCATTGTCCTGCAAATCAAAAGGTTGCCAGTGTGATTCTCAGTCAGAGCATGTGCCTGGATTGCAAGGCAGGTCCCCAGTCGGGGGTGTGCAAAAGGCAGCCAATCGATGTTCCTCTCTCTCCTTCTCCTTTCCTTCCCCTCTATCTAAAAATAAATAAATAATATTTTAAGTAGGAACTTTCAGCCCCAGTGCCCCCTCCACCCCCACACCCCTGGGGAGTGAAAAAAGACTGGAGGTTAAGTTATAAAAACACTTGCTCAATGAGATTCAGAGAGCTACTGGGTTGCTCAGCACATCGACATGCTGGAAGGGTGGCATACATGGAGAAGGCATGGACATTTGTTCTGTATACTGTCCCTTCCCGCCCATAACTCACCCCATGCATCTTTTCCATTGGGCTGTTCCTGAGTTGTATATTTTAAAATAAATAATCTTAATGAAATGTTTTTCTGACTTCTGTTAGTCCAGCGAAGTATTATACCTTGAAGGGAGGTTGTGGGAAATCCTGTATTTGTAGTTGCTGGGCACAACTGTGAGTAGTGAATGTGTCACTCCAAAATATGTCAATTTGGCATACAGAGCATTTTGAGCTAAAGGCAACTGGGAACCAGAAAATGCAGGAAAAGCTCTTTACTGCCCCCTCCCTCCCCAAAGGCCTAAAAACAAAGTATAGGAATTCCCGCCAAGACAGAGGCATAGGTGGACACACTATGCCTCCTCTCACAACCAAGATTAAGGACAACAAAAACATAGAACCAAAAAGCCCCAATAAGAACAAACAGAAAATTGAATTGTATGGAAGTCCAACAATGATTCACCCAGACTGGTAAGAGGGGCAGAGTGAGTGGCCAGCAGAGAGGGGTCCCAGCGGGAGAAGGCGGTGGCTGATGGTCCCAGGCATGCAGTCAGCAGTTGGCACACCCCAGGCGTACAGGTGGCGGTCACCGAATGCGAGGAGGCAACCAGGGCACACAAGGTGACTGACCTAGAATGCACATTTGCACGCAGATAAACCAGGAGAAAACAAGCAGCAAGACAGACTGCATGACGCAGCGCCCAGCAGCGGAAAGTGAAGCCTGGAGGCACCAATTGAAAACTCTTGTGGGGGCTGGGGTGCCAGGAGGGAGTCCCAGCCTCACAGGAGAGTTTGTTAGGGAGACCCATGGGGTCCTGGAGCATGCGCAGGCCTACCCATGCAGAGGTCAGCACCAGAATGGCCCAATTTGCTTGGGGAAAGCAGCTGAAGGGACTGGACTCGAGAGAGAGAGAGAGAGAGAGAGTGGAACAAGCGCCATTGTTCCCTCTTGGACCCTGCCTCCACATCCAGCATCACAACCCAGCTACCGGGTTGCCCTGCCCTTGTGAACACCTAAGGCTCCGCCCCTCACTATGTAACAGCCACAACCAGACCAAAAAACAAACAAACAAAAAACAAAACCAAAAATGGCTCAAATGGGAGAACAAATCAAAGCCCCAAAGCTAATTCATCTAAGCAACCAAGAGATAGACAACCTATCAGATGCACAGTTCAAAGCACTGATGATTAGGAAGCTCACAGAATTGGTTGATTTTGGTCGCAAATTAGATGAAAAAATGAAGGCTACCCTAAGTGAAATAAAGGGAAATGCACAGGGAATCAATAGTGATGGGAAGGAAACTGGGATTCAAATCAATGGAGTGGACTAGAAGGAAGAAAGAAACAACCAAACAGAAAAGAATGAAGAAACAAAAATTCAAAAAAATGAGGAGAGGCTTAGGAACCTCCAGGACATCTTTAAACATCCCAACATCCAAATTATAGGGGAACCAGAAGGGGAAGAAGAAGATCAACCAGTGGAAAACTTATTTGAACAAATAATAAAGGAGAACTTCCCCAATCTGGCAAAGGAAATAGTCTTCCAGGAAGTCCAGGAAGCTCAGAGAGTCCCAAAGAAGGTGGACCCGAGGAGGAACACACCAAGGCACATCATAATTACATTACCCAAGATTCAAATGAAGGAGAGAATTCTAGAAGCAGCAAGGGATGAGGGGACAGTCACCTACAAAGGAGTTCCAATCAGACTGTCAACTGATTTCTCAAAAGAGACCTTACAGGCAAGAAGGGGCTGGAAAGAAGTATTCCAAGTCATGAAAGTCAAGGACTTACATCCAAGATTGCTCTATCCAGCAAAGCTGTCATTTAGAATGGAAGGGAAGATAAAG
>PVKU01010057.1:37605-55839 GCA_004027475.1 Anoura caudifer | reverse complement strand
CAGCTCTGTGTTTCTGCGCCGGGCACCTGAGGACCTCAGAGCGAGCAGAAAGGTGTGGCCGTTGCCTTCAAGACACTGGCCGTCTCTGAGGAGAGACAAAATGGGAACATAAGGCCCAATAAAAAAAGTTATTTGGTCGTCGGTACAGCACCCGCTTTCTGACTGACTCCAGGCCCCTTGCTGGACGCTGTGGGCTCAGGCAGGACCAGCTTGCTGTCCTGGCCCTGGCGGAGCTTACAGGCCCAGTGGGGGAGAAGGACGGACCCTGAGGCAGGGGCAGTCGAACATGACAGGCACCAGGGTAGGGGGACGCAGGGCGTGGGAGAACAGTGCAGAGATGGATCCGGCTGAGTCGGGGAGGCTTCTCGGAGGAGGCGGCCTTGGCCTCGGCCTGGGAGTGAGAGGAGCTGGCCTGGGCAGAGGAGGGTCGGGATTCCGGCGGTCCGAGGGGGCAGAGGCATGCGCAGGCGGGGGACGGAAGGCAATGTGGAAATGCCAGATCTCGGGGTGGGTGGGCTGTGGGATGGGTCACCTCATGGGACCCTGGGAGCTACCCTGTGAGACAGGTTCTGCTGTCACCATAGCAACATGACCAGTGAGGGACACAGCTCATGCTCAGAGAGGCTGGGTAGCTTGTCTGGACAGCCATTAACATTTTGACCTTGATCTGTCTGGTTCCAAAGGCTTTGCCCTTGAGCCACGGGATGTCTGGGACGTCTGGGGAGGGCTCTCTGTGAGTGGTGGGGCTGGAGGGCCCGCCTCTTCCAGCAGCGAGCGCTGTGACTTTGGGTGAGTCCCTCTCCTGTGCTGCGCTCCAGACCCTTCGGCCAAAAGATGGGGGTACTAACAACATCTGCTCCACAGGGCAGGGCAGTTTGGGGGGAGGAAGTGGGTCAACACTTGTAAACTGTCTTCTGGACAGTCCAGTGCATAGTAGGGTCCTGGTAAGGGTTTGCTGGTTTTGTTGGGCCCCTTGGAAGGAAGAGAGGCAAAAGCAAACATTACCGCTTGAGGCGGTTGGGGGGCTGGGAGGCATGGGGGGGGCAGCGGTGACCGCGTGCAGATGAAATGCCACCTCCTCTTCAGGCTCTCAGTTGGGGACTGGGGCTCAGCTGCCTTCTGGGCTGGGTCTGTCTGTCCCAGGAAGCTGCCGGTGGACAGGAGGGGACGCGCTGACTGCAGAAGGGCTCGTTGCTCCTGGGAACCCCGTAGATTTCTGCTGCCAGCCCCAGGACACCACATCCCCCAGAGCCCGCTGCAGCCTTGCTCTGCCTGTGGGGACATGCGGTTGCCAGGGACGACGCGATCAGCCGCTGGGCTCCTTCCTGCTCCCTTGGCTGCCCATGCCTCTGTTTCCCCTGTGGGTGGTTCAGGGCCCTGTCACTTCCAGGGCTTTCTGCTCCCTTTCCCTGGAGAAGGGGAACCCGATTTAGGAGCGGGGCAGCGTCAGGGTAAGCTGGAAGGGCCGCTCAGGAGCTCCCTGATCTTGGGTGAGAAGGAGACAGTTTGTCGAGGGCCCAGGGTGCTTCACCAGGCAAGCAGTTCCAGCTTCATGGGATTCGTGGGGCACCGTGAACGAGATCCGCCCCCCAGCCATCCCCTGGCCACGCCTCCCCAAAGCCGTGGAGCCCTCCCAGGTGGCTGGCCACGTCTTTGGTTACTTGTCCAACCTCTGCGCTGGGGCCTCTGGCAGAGGACTTCACCAAAGAGGGGGGGTCAGTGATGGCTGGAGCTGTCCGTGGAGGCTTTTGGCAAGTGGAGGGGCATCTGGGTAGGAGTTGGGAAGGGTGGGGTGGTTTCTGGCTGAGGGAGGGGAAGACAGCATCGGATTAAACGTGGCCGTCAGGTCTTCTTACCACTGGATCCCCAGAGCCTGGCGCTGGCTCAGACAGCAGGGCCCACAAGGTTCAGCGTGCACGGGTGAGGCCTGCGACTGGGAGGCTGCTGCTGCGGTTGTCCTAGTTGTGGCTGTGTCCTCACCTTGTGTTGTGACCTTGCGGCCAGGTTACTGCCACCCGAACCACAAGGCTGGAGGGGGGGGCTGAGGTCGGTCCCCCAAAGGGAAAACTGGGCATGCCACTGCCACAGGCAGGAGAACGAGCGATGGGCAGGTTGACACGCACACGCACGCACACACATGCCCACACATGCACACACAAGTGTTTCAGGGGCTCATTGCTCCTTGTCCCAAACGTTTGGCAACTCTCCAGCTGGTTACAGTAATGACCTGGAATCAACGCATCATCGCAGGTCCTGAGTAGAACCCAGAGCTCAAGCCGCTCCGCTCAGTAGGGAGTCTTCTTGTTCACATCACACAGGGAGAGAGGTTTAAATTCCCTCAGAAGCCCGGGGGTGGGGGGGATCCCCCAGACCAGATAACACTCCAGAGGAGAAGAAAAAGGGGGACCTATTGATGGACTCGAGCATTTGTTCCTTCTCAAGCCTTCACAGAGCAGAGTCTTCTGCACGCCAGGCTCCAGGCTGGCGATGGGACGCGCAGGAGTCAGGGTGGGCCAAGTTCAGCTGCGGCGACAAACATGCCCCAGATGCCTGAGATGAACTCAACAAGGGCTCGTTTCCTGCTGGTTCTGTCTGTTTGCCGTGAGTCGGCTGGGGGCTCTTGTTCACTCCCCCGGGGCATCAAGCTGACGGAACAGCTGTTCTCAGAGACGTGTGTTCCTGTGGCGGGGATATGAGCCGGGGTGGGGGTGGGGCGCACACGCTGTGTTTCAGAGCTGAGTGGGGTGGGGTGGGGCGGTACGTCTAGAGAAGCAGGCAGGTGGAGACCCGTGAAGGCCACAGTGAGTTTTCATCTTGCAGCCCTACCTCAGACGTGGCTGCCTCTCCGGAGCTGAACCTGAACGTCCTCGCTTGGCGTCCGAAGTCGCAGCAGGTGCCCAGACCATCCGGGAAAACCCACGTCCTGGGGGAGAGGCGGTTTAGGAGAGATACCCAACATGCGCACTTGGGGGCGATGGGAGCTCTCGCCGCGCCTCGCCGCCACTAAGTGCCAAGTGGTCATTAAACAACACATTTACGGAATTCTGACAGCCGTGTGAAGGCCGTCCCTCTCCCACAGCGAGTGTTCCCTGGTAAACACGCTTGTGATGCTCCGCTGGCTTTTAATTAACCCGGCTCGCCTCTAAGCCCATCTATCTTTGGAAAAGACGGTCGCTCCGCGTGCCGCACGTGTCAATAGATAATTAAAATGTTTTCTTAGAGGATGAGCCGGGAGATGTGATCTAGGTATCGCAGAACCTTATTATTAAAAAATGTTACTTATGGAGGCTTAAACACTTGTTACTTGGTAACTGTATAGCGACCATGTCTCTTTAATATCGAAGTTAAGCAGCCACCGCGGGCGGAACATGCGATGTTAGCAACCCTCTTGGGTCATAATTAAACAGCAAAAGTGGCAAACATTCCATTCTTGTTTGGAACACAGGCACCCCGATCCGGCTCGCTTTCCGTCGGGCGTCGGCGGGGCCTGTGTTTGCTCTTCCCAGAGTGGCCTGGTCGAGTCGCTGCCCCCGACGCAGAAGCGGCAAAGTGTCTCAGGGACCTCGGAGTGGAAGACAGCGTGTCACTGCTTCGGCTAGGAGAGACGTTTCCAGAACCAGGGGCTGAGCAGGGCCCACCCCCAGCGGTAGACCTGGGGTCTGGTGAGCTCGTCCCCACCGACAGCCCCGAGAGGAGGCAGCCTGGCCGGCAGGCAGTTTCCTGCTTCTCCTGGCTGCCCCAGCCTGCCCACCCTGGACTGGCCTCGCACCCACACCTCGGGCTCAAAGCCTGGCTTGCTGTCCCTTCCCCATCAGCCCTTGCTGTGGGTTGAATTCTGTCCCCTGCCCCCCCCCCCAAAGACATGGGTGTTTTAATTCTCGGCACCTGGGAATGGGACTGTATTGGTCTGCTAGGGATGATATAACGGAATACAGCCAACTAGGATGGTCAAACAGAAATCGTTCCCCACATTCCTGGAGGCTGGACGTCCAAGATCCAGGTGTCCGCAGGGTTGGTTTCTCCTAAGGCCTCTGTCCCTGGCTTGCAGGCGGCCACCTCTCACTGCGTCCTCACGGGGTCTTTCCTCTGCACACCCCGGTGTCTCTCCCTGCTCTTACAGGGGCCCCCGTCCTGTTGGATGGAGGTCCTGCCCTTATGACCTCATTTAACCTTGATCATCTCTTTAAATAGTGTCACCCAGGGGATCAGGGCTTCAACGCCTGAACCTCCTGGGGGGCAGGGCACAGCGCAGTCCCTAACATCCCTAACTCGGACCTCGTTTGGAAACAGGATGGACAAGTTAAGATCCTCAAGTTGAGCTAGGTCATCAGGCTGGGCCCTGATGCGGTATGGCTGCACCCTTATAAAAGGGGGCATCGGGACCCGGGGACACCCACGTACATGGAGAGGACGCTGTGAAGGGAAAGCAGAACTCGGGTGATGTACCTGCAAGCCAGGGCAGGACACAGCAAGGTCCTTGGTCATTTGAAGCAGCAGAGCCGAGTAACATGGGGTGCACAGGACAGCCCCCTGGGGTGAGGGAAGAAAGAAATTACAGCATACCATCGCTGCCTTCCAAATTCTAGCTTTTGTGTGCATTTCACCATGCACACAATAGTCGTAGAGTAAGCACAGGTGTGTGATGGACAAATCATAGGCTCTGATGTGGGGGCAGGGGACCCATGTTCAAAATATTTTGCACGTGTGATCGCTCAGAGGCCACTGTTCTAATGGAGGACGTTAGCGCTGAAAAGTTAGACCCAGGGCGCCTGCTGGTGAGGAGTTAATGTAAGAGTCAGAAGAACTACTCAGTCCCTTCCAAAAGCCCCCACAGACACGGACACCAGTGTGGTGATGACCAGAGGGAGAGGGGGTGGGGGAGGCAGAGGGGGTGAAGGGGGGTAACTGGTGATGGGGGAGACTTCACTTGGCGTGGGGAACACGCAGTACGAGGCACAGATGCTGCGTTAGAGGCTTGTACACCTGAAACCTATGCAATTTTATGAACCAACATCACCCCAATTGACTTAGTAAAAAGTTAAAAAAAGACATATTCTAAATCTCTAATGAGAATGCTTAAGGCTGTAGCAGAAGCTTCAACAAACAAAAGCTCGGGGGCAAAAGGCGGGGTCCCACTGCCCTTGGGCCTCCGACTTGGGGTGTTTACCGATGATGGCTCGTTTCCCAACTGGTGACGCTGTGACCTGCTTCGAGCAGGGGCCTCGTTTATCTCACCCCGAGGTCCCCTGTGCGGACGTCACGCCTGTCCCCAGTGAGGTCACGGGGCGCGAATGACGACGACCTGTGTGGCGTGCAGGGGGCAGAGCCTGGGACTCTGTGTTTAAGCCACTCCACCCTGACGGTGACAGGTGAGCTGCGGGGCGGAGGAGTCAGGCGACGGGAGAGGGATGGAGAGAAGCAGGCAGGAAGGCAGGCCTCCGAGGGAGAGGCGGCGACAGAGAACCCCGGGAGGGGGGCGTCGGAGGTGCAGAGGCACAGATGGACGGTCAGGGGCTGAGCCGGAGCAGCAGGCGGGAGGCGGAAAGGCAGGGCGAAACCACGCGGTGGGTTCAACGCGGCGGAAGGCTGAGTGGACTCTGGACGATTTCGTCACGCTTCACAAGCGCAGCATGTTTAGGGCTTCGCTGATCCTGCTCAGTCATTTGAGTAAACCTCTCTGTGTCCTTTACATCTGGCATTCTGGGCCTTAGATGGAAGGTTCTAGAGGGGGCTGGGCCCTGGGGCCTGGGAAAGGCAGAGCCCTGGCGCCCCAGCCTTCTGGGGTTGGTGCCACCCGTGTGGGCTTTCTGGTCCTCTCCGCCTGGAAGCTGAGAACAGATGTGCTCTCTGTCCTGGGAGCTGCCCCATCCCAGGAGAGGGGAGTCAGCAGGAACAAGGAAGGCTCTGGATGCCTCTTCCTTCCCTTCCTGTGTTACCATAGTATCTTGTTTCCTTGGTTACCAGTGGCCAAGGAAAGGACACTGGGCAAGTGCAGGATTTTGATGGAGCTCTCTAAAGAGAGATGTCAGCGAGCACCTTGTCTCTCTTAAAAGAACACTCCTTCAGAGAGGCTGCTCAAGGAGGGGGGTGGGGAGGGGATGGATGGTCCCCTGGGAGGCTGGAATTCGGAAACTTCATCTCAGCAGGCAGCAATGAAGCACTGAACACCAGCCCCGAGGCCTCAGAGCCCGGGAGGTCTCCCCAGCTCTGCACGCTGCTGGAGGCATGGGGTGGGCAGGAAGGCGTGATGGGAACCGTGTCTTCTGGGAACGCTCACTGTAACCCAGCCAGGGCTGGCTCAGCCCGCGGCCTGGTAGTCGCCCGACGACTAAGCGCCCTGGGAAGCACAGGGAACGTGGTGCCTCGGCATTCATCAGCCTCCGCACCTCGCGACATCAGCCTTACGCTGACACGACTAGACTTCGGAATCTTTCCGGAGCCTTCGGGGGTTTTCTTTGGATAGGTAAACAATGCCAATCAAAATATCTATCCCTCCAAAAGTTTGTCCCAACTTCCGAAGCCAAGTCGGTGCCCTTCTTCAAAAACCCAAAGAGCAGCGGGAATGTTTTATCTTTGCTTTGAGTATACTGTTCACTAATTGTAGGGGGACTAGTCTGCTCCTCCTACCTGCTCTTGGGTTTTCTTGTTTCTGCTTCTTTTTAAAAGGTTTCAGTTTTGGAAGGAGAGGTAGGTAGGGCATGTAAGGAGACGTGAAGGCAGTGTAAGAAATTTTATCAGTGCAATGGGGTCTATTAGGAGAAGCCCCCGGAATCCCAAGACACCCATTCCCTGCCCCCGCCCCCAGCCCAGAGGAGACCATCATTCCAGCCTCTTATGAACGCTAGAGAGAGTTGATGCAAAAACTGTGTATTTGTCTGTCTCCCTCCCTCCTTACTCCTCCTTCACATTCTAGCTTCCTCTCTCTCTGTAACACTCGTGATGAATAGGATCCATACTATTCTGCTTGTTACATTTTTCAAAATTGTCAATAGACCTTGAATATCTTTTCAAACATGTATGCAGAGTACTCTCTCATCCGTAAATATGCAATAAAAATTGCAACACAGCCCCATAGTGTGTCAATCTACCTCTTTGCTTGTTCACCCTGGGTTCCCGAAGGCTCTGAGGACATAGTGGACAGGCAATGAATGTCTGTCGAAGGAATGAATGAATAAAACTTCTTCATGTCCAGAGGGACCTTGTTCAGACGTCAGAAATGTGTAAAGGTCAGCTGGGTGGAAGCCTTTTTTTTATCCTTTGCGGGGGTTTATTTCTAGGCTCTTCATTGTATTTTGTTGGTCTGGCTGTCTGTTGCCATACAACATTGTTTGGATGACTATACGTTTGTAGTAAGTTTTGAAATCAAAAAGTATTTGGCCTCCGAATATCTTTATCCGGGAGTCTTTCAGTGACGGAAATGTTCTGTGTCTTGAATGGGGTGGGGGTCCCATTCGCCGATGCCCACGGAACCCGTGGATGTGTTTGACCGCATGCCAAGTAAGGCTCCCCAAGCTCTGCAAGTTGTGGACACGGAGCCTCATGGCAGCATGTGCAAAGGTCCTGGGGTGGGAGCTGCCTTGGCAGGGTGTGGGGTGTAGGGGGTGGGGAAGAGCAGGCAGAAAGGCCACCCGCTGCAGGCGGGAGGGAGGATTCAGACCCTCTGGTGCTAACAGGGCACACCCTGGAGGGATGCGAGGTGGGAAGGGGACGTATCTGATGGAACAGCTGGACGAGGGGGGGTCTCAGTGCTTCCTCTGCTGTCTTCTTGTCACATTCTTCCAAACAGTCATGCCAACCCAGTACCTTAAAAATCATTAAAAATGCACCACTAACAGCAAATGCTTCCAGGGGCAGCCTTTCTCCAGGGCCCCATCCTTTCCTGTCCCCACCAGAAGGCCCCGCCCAGAGGCAGGCCAGGGCTATGTGGGAGGCTGGCCATCTAGGAGGGAATGCTTGGGTCTCCACTCACCTCCTAGAGGGACCTGGTCTAGTGACCGAGTTGAGATTCGGCTGCAATAATCGGGAAGTAGTCTGAGGGGAGACTGACCCTCACCGTTGGGCCGAGTGGCTCCCGCGCCGCTGAGGGACACAGGGGTCAGACCGAGCGGTGGGGCCCACCGGGGTTTCAGGGTTCCCACTGAGACTGCAGCAGCCAGCTCCCTTGCTAGGGCACTCCCAGGACATCTGGTGCAGCCAGACCCGCCGGAGAAGCCAGCTCATGAGGGACTGACAGCAGTGGCTTCCCCGGGAGCTGGGTCTCACCCCCCTCCCCTGCCACACCCGCCCCATTAACGCCTGGGACCCTGGCAGGAGCGACCAACTCAGGCTGCACATTGCCACTCTGACCTTCCCGGGTTGGCAGGCGCACGTCAGTGAGGCCCAAGGAGCGGGGACGCACCGTGGGGCTTCCTCCGTCCTGAGACTGGCCCTGCCAGTTGTGACACCCGATTCTGTCGTGTTGAGAAAGCCCTCCTCTGAAGCAAGCGACCAGCCAGCCAGCCAGCCAGCCAGCATTTGCCCGGCACCTGCTGTCTGCCCGGTGACATAGGCCTGAGGTACGACCTCACGGAGCTCACAGCCAGCTGGGAAAGAAGGGGAGCACCTGGGCCCGTCACCACGTGACAGCAGGGTGGGCGGGAGCTCGGCCCTGGACCGGGAAGCCCCAGTCGGAATCGCAGCCGCCCCCGCTTACTCACCAGCGGTCCCCCTCCCCCCACTACATCAGGCAGGACAAACACCTCTTTCATTTAGGTTGATGTGACGAAGCGGTGCAGGTGCACTCAACAATTTTAGCTCTTTAGTTTTTTTCGTCTTCACCTGAGGATCTATGCACTGATGTTTTAGAGAGAGAGGAACGGAGGTGCGGGGGGAGAGAGAGGAACATGGATGTGAGAGAGAAACATCTGTCAGTTGCCTCCCGAACAGGCCCCAACCGGGAATCAAACTCGTGACCTTTCGGTGCACAGGGTAACCTCCAACCAACTGAGCCAGGAGATTGAGTTCTTCCCATAGTATCGCTCAGGAAGAGTCCCCCATATGCCGCACTTGATCCGAGTCAGGAGACCTGTGCCTTTAAAGGGGCTCCTGCCAGCTGGCTGGGACGGCAGCTGGTGTGGGAGGTTGAGGTTGGTGGGGGGGGGCCCTTGGGGCACTCCTGTCACAGGGTGAGGGGCGCAGGAGTGGGCAGGGAGGGAGGCTGATCCGACAGGTTGCTGGAGTGGGGGTGGCCACAAACAAACCGTGTTCCCTTTGGGGACCCTAGCTTTCCCGTGATAACATGAAAGTGTTGGTCTGAAGTTACTTTTCAACCAGCACTCCACGGGCTGGAGCAGTCAAAGAAGGCTTCCTGGAGGAGGAGGGGCCTGGACTGGGTCCAAAGCAGGGCCGGGGTTTGGCAAAGCAGGGCGAAGAGGGAGAGGGGAGGGAGGGCGGGCAGGCAGAGGGAACGTGAGGATCCCGCCAGTCTCCGGTGGAGCACACCCGTTTGGCCAGTTCGACAGGAGGCCCGTGGTTGGCTTGTCTACGCCCAGTTTATGTGTTCAAGTTCTAACTCCCTGCCCCTCAGAACGTCACCTGATTTGGAGAGGGGGTCATTGTACAGCTAAACTGTGGTCATCAGGGTGGGTCCTAATCCAATATGACTGGGACCCCTACAGACAGGGGGTTTGGGCACAGACACAGACGCTCATAGACGGGAGACCATGCAAAGACACCTCGAGAAGACGGCCGTCTGCTCTCCACGGGCAGGGGCCCCGGAGGGGGGCAGAACCTTCCTCACAGCCTCAGGAGGAGCCGACCCCGCCGCCGTCTGGATCTTGGGGCTCCAGCCTCCAGACTGTGGGACATACATTCCTGTTCTCTAAGCCCCTCGGCCCGTGGTCCTTTGTTACGGCAGCCCTGGGAAACTAATGTAAACAATGGGGGTCCTTTCCCAAAGCCTGCGGGTCCAGGACTCCGTGTGCCCTTCTCCCAGAGTTGGGCAGGGAGCACTGCGGGACTCAAGGGCGGGGACATCTGATACAGGGCCGGGCACATGAGGTGGCTGGTTCTCAGAAAGGCGGCGTGTGCTTCCGTGCCTTGGCGTTCAGCGTTTCCATGGCGAGATGTTGGGCCCTGCCGTCTCCCAGAAACCGCCCTCCCAGCTGCGTTCAGAGCTCCGGAGCTTGACAAAGGCCACCAGCCACTAATTGCTGCCCTGTCAGCTGTGCGGGGCTTGGAGGACGGGGGCGGGCGCCGCGATGCATCCTGGTTGCCTCGGCGTCGCTTTCCTAGGGTCTGACAAGTCCCCTCCTAAATACGCAGCCTGCTGTCTGTCTGGATTAATTGGTCCGTAGCTGCGAACCAGACAAGCCTATTTTTGCTGCAGCAGACAGCAAGCTTACACCAAATTAGCATCTGAAAATATTATTAAACAGCAACCAGCACCACGAAGGAACGTGCCTTGGCCCCCTCTTCGGAGCAGGCTTCTCGTTTCTTTTCTCCCGCAGAACGAGGCTGTGGCGCCTTGGATGCTGGTGGGTAGCCGCAGGCCCCTTCTGCCCTTTGGGGTCCCTGTGCGAGGGGCTGTGCCCCAGGGAACAGAGGTAGACCTGAAGGTGCTGTCTCATCTGGGCGCAGCAGGCCCGGCGTCTGCGGCAGGGCTTTCTGGGACTTGCGGAGCTGCTGAGAACTGCCCTGGGGAGTGGAGGCCAGGACGACTGCTCACCAGCAAGGCAGGCGTTCGTTAGACCCCCAGAGAAAGGAGTCTGGGCATGGGCTGTCTCAGGCTGGTGTGGCAGCGACACCCTCCCCACCCTTTGCTGAGGGGCTTTTATCCCCAAGGTTGCCCCTGGTCTTGAGGGACCTCTGGTGCCCCGCTATCCCAGCCACATTCCAGCCAAGAAGCAGGAGCGGGGGGTGGGGGTGGGGGGAATGACTAAAGGCCCAGTGTCAGCTGTCACCTTCTCAAGGGTGTGCCTCTACCTCCCACTTGCCATCTCTGCGTGCAGCCCACAGACCACACCGAGCTGCAGGGACGGCAGGACAGAGGGACCAGGGGGAGTCAGAGAGAGTGTCGACCACCCTCCAAGAACTGTGAAGAGGCAACCCCAGTACTGTTCTGCAGAGGGCTTGACAAAAAGTCACATAAGACTGTTGAATTATTTCGCTGGTGTGCTGGCCGATGTCTTGCTGGTCCTTTCCAAAGTGACAGTGAAGTGAGCCAGTCCCCGAAGGGACAAACACCGCACGGTCCCGTTTACAAGTCTCCGGTTGGTCCTCTTCATAACGGCCCGCTCCATTTCTTCCACGGCACGAGAGACGCAATGATGCATCCAGTTCTGTCCGTGGGCCAATTTGCCAAGCTCTTCCCCTCTGCTCGACGGCGAGGTCACCGAGGGCAGGATGGTGGCAGTTTTGGCCAACATAGAAAGCCCTTCATCCAGCACAGCATCGGGCACAGAGCCCAGCTCAGCGGCTGTTCGCTAAATAAACGAAGGACCGCCCGCGTGGGCCAAGTACGCGTCGTCTTCGAGCCTCCGTGTCTACCGCCAGCTTCTGGAGTTCAGGCTGAAATGGAAAGGTGATGGGAGAAAACTGCTGAACTTTCCAAAAACAATCGATCGCACCAGCTAGAAATCGAAATCAGATTGGGGAGGATGTCAGTGGCACGTGGGTGCGCAGCTGTCAAAGGCAATCAGGGACGCAGCCGCTGAAGCTGGGACACGGAGTGACAGCTGAAGGGCAGGAGGCAAGCAGGGCTGTGTCACGTTTGCGACCATCCCGGGGAACGGGAAGTCGCGGTACTGAGCTGTCGCCCTGGGTAGAAAGCCCAGCCCACAGACAGCAGCGTTACGAGAGCAGGGTGCGCCTTTTTTCACTGGGCGAAGGGACCGTTCTGGAAGTTTCCACAGGGACCGGGGTCCTCTGGAGAGCTCCCAAACAACAGGACGCTGTTCCGTGCAGACAGCCTCATTTATGATTTTATTTGCTTAATTACCCAGTCTTTGGCATCATGAATTTTGGAGAGAGACACCGGGTTAGGAATCACGACCGCCGTTTGGAGAGACGGATCGCCTCGCCGCTGCGGGGTGTGCCAACCTTCTTTTATGGGTGACCCTGGATGCTTTCCAGAACATTTGGAAGGAACAAATTTTAACGCCTCTGTCTTTCTCCCTCCAAGTCTGGGCGCGGTGCCCGATAGAGAAACCTGCCCGTGTCCCCTCGGTTCTGGGTGTGGTGCTCCAGCAGGCAAGTGGTGTGCTGAGGAGCATCCTAGCAACCGGCTGGGACAGGCCTTCCCTAAAATCCCCCCTGCCACCGGGGGCTTCTGAGGACACACCAGCTTCCGGTCCTCCCCTTACTGAGGTCTTTCCCCCAGTTACTCCCCTCCAGGGTTTGCTTCTACAACTTCCCATCCCACCAGACTCAGAGACTCCATCCTAAGCTTGCCCGAGGAGCACCCATAACGCCTCCCTGAACCCTAACTTTCCCTCTGCACTGTGCTCTGTTGCTAATCCTGGGTTAGGGGCCATAGGGATAGATTCTGTCTAACCAGCAGAAGAGGAATTTCTTAGCGGCTCACATCTCATTGGAAAGCTGAGGGCCAGGGGCAGGAAGGGAGGATGAAGGGACTTCAGGAGGCTGGAAAGCTGGACCATCTCTCTCCTGTCCGGGTGAATGAGCGCCAATCATCTTCAGTCTCTGGATGGAAGCTGGAGGGGAGAGCATCTGATTGGCTGAGCCTGGTCAGCGGAGACCAGGGCACTGTGCTTGACAGTCCCATTGGCGTATCCAGTGTAAAGGTGGTCCCACCAAACAAAACAAGGTGCCATCCTGCCAAGAAGGGGGGACACATCCTAGGCAGGCAAAACAAGATCAACGCAAGTCCTCTAAACTCGGGAGGGAGCTGGATACCCCCCCCCCCAAAGAATGACTGGAAACAGGAAGACCTGGTCTTGAGGCACAGCTTTCAACTCCCAAAGGGGTGTTATTTGCCTGCACAGTGATGTCAGGTAGGAACCATGATCCCCGTTTTATTGTTGAGGAGACCAAGGCACAGACAGGTTGGGCGGTCTGCCCACAGTCACGCGCCGAGAGGCCAGCGCTGTTCAAACCCCGGTGTTCTCAACTCCCAAGCCCATGCTGACGCCGGGCCTTTCTTCTGGACTCCTCAAGGACAAGGCTAAGGAGCCACAGCTAGAACGGGGACAAAGACCAGGCAGGGCTTGGCTGAGTTTCAGGGAGAACATTTTTGTTTTTGTAAACAGACCGAGCTCTCGAGCAGTGTTCTTTAGAAATAATGGCCTTCCTGGAGTGGATAACCGCCGTTTTCATTTCTCAGCCCTGTCTCTCTCTTCCTCTGCAAATCGCGGGGCAATTTTGCCTTGCAGATGACTTCAGGAACCTCCCATGTGCTGGGTGGGCGTTTGAGGATTTACCTTTCGTGGGGCTTGCAGTAGGTAACGTTTTTTAAACATCCCTTTGCTCGGCGCTCTTCTTTGTGCTTCTCATTCATCAACTCATTTAATAGCCACACCAGCTTGACGAGAGAGAAACAATTGCTGTTCCGCTTTGACAGAGATGGAACCTGAGGCGTAGCGTGTCCAGGGTCACACGGGCGCCTTTGATGGATCGGGCGCTGTTCTGCCTTCTGCACACAGCAAATAAGCCAGAAAGGTCCCTGCTTTCTTACGTTCAAGTTCAGGTGACCGACTGTGGATAAAGCTACAAATAAATGAGGAAGATAAGTAAGCAAGACTACGGCAAGCGTCTTGAAGGACAGACCCGGCATGAGGAGACGCAGGAGCTGGGGAAGGGCACCTCCAGGGGACGTGACTGGGCAGCATCTTCCTGTGACAACGTCGGGCCCAGGGCCCCACATGGGCTCTCATGGGGGTGCCCGCGGGGCCAGGCAGGGTGTGAGTTTTCCAGGTGCTTACACTACCAGGGGTGTCAAACTCATTGTCACCGGGGGCCACATCAGCCTCGCGGTCGCCTTCAAAGGGCGGAATGTAACTTTAGGACTGTGTACATGTAACTACTCCTTAATTGGGGGCAAGGAGCTCGGCACCGCCGCCGGGTAGAATCAAGGTGCCAGGCCAGATAAAACAAGGCAGAGGGCCGGATTCGGCCTGAGGGCCTCGTGCCTGCTGCCTGTGCACCAGGCCATCGGGAATCCTTTCAAAGGCAGCGAGTCACCGGCTGGACTTCATAAAACCTAATGGAAGAATGAAGGCTGTTAATTTAACTCCAGCTGTTTCTGCTGGGGCGGCAGTGCCGTCTCATCCTTCCCTGCCCTGGGACCCTTGTCCCCCCTCGAGGACACAACAGAAGTCACCTGCCCGCAAGGGCACTTGTCCACGGAGCAGAAGGTCAGCCTCCGACTCTGCTCTATCACCTCTCCGAGTCAGCCTTAGCTCTCCCCTCCCCCTGGTTTTCGCCTGTGTGCTGCTAGGCCCCGGCTCTCCACTCCCCGCTCACCTTGCACTTGGGTGTGTGTGTGAGTGTATTTCAGTGGGATTTGGGGTGGCCTCGTGTTGGTGAGCCTGTGAAATAACGGGAACTAGATGCATGGGTCGCCGCCCTCGGTCCCTGGCACAGGGCTCCTGAACCCTTATACCCAGCGGTGCTTGGGGGAACCTGTTGCTCTAAGTTTGAGTGTTTGACCCCAGTTTCTGACACAGAACCCCTAAAAATCCCTGTAACTTCCTGAGAGCAGTGTCTTTGGTTCGAATGACATGATTCTTGGTGGCTCCTGGGTGAGAACTGGTCACGAGAAAAATGAAGCCCTCATTAGAAGCTTGGCACCCCCATCCCTGCCCCCAGCCCCCAAGTCTCCAGAGAGGGGACAGGGGAGGGGCCAGAAACGAAAGTGGTGGTCAGTCACGCCCGCGTGCTGAAGCCCCAAAGAAGCCGCAACAGGATGGCATTCAAAAAGCATCGGGGTTGGTGAACCATCTACACGCGTGAGGGAGGCGCCCCCCAGTTCCACGGGGGCGGGAGCTCCTGCACTTGGGACGCCCCCAGACCCTGCCCTGGACACCTCGCCATCTGGCTGTTCATCAGTGTTCATTAGCATGTCCTTTATCACGTAAGTCCTGCGAGCTGTTCCAGCAAATAACGGAATCCGCAGGGGAGGAGGTCATGGGCACCCCCAGTTTGTAGCCAACTTGGACAGAGTTGCGGGTGACCCGGGGACCTGCTCCTCTCGATCAGCATCTGAGGTGGGGGGGCAGTTGTGGGGCTGAACCCTTAACCTGGGGGGTCTGTGTGGACTGTGCTTATGGCAGAATTCAGTGGTAGGGCTTTCAGCTGGTGTCACAGTGAGTTGCTTTGGGGGACCCCCCTCCCCAACACCTGGTGACCAGCAGCGTCAGAGGGGAAGGGCTCCCTGAGAGGAGTGAGGGGGAGACACGCAGGGGAAGGCTTTCCTTTCCGGAATCTTCCTCCGCTTCCGCAATGTGTTCCTCCCCGCCCCCCATCCAGGTCAGTGGCTGCTGCAGCCTCCCCTGCACCCCCCACCCCCCCGCCTCCCACCACGCTGGACACCATCCAGCTGACATTTCCCATTAAGGCCTGACTCAGGTGTGTGAACCTGTGAAACCCTGAACTCCATCCATTCACCTGCAAAAGCCCAGACAGCCTCCAAACCAAGGCAGAGCTTATTTGCTCTTTATAGATTTATGAACTGCGCCAAGGTAATTTCATTTTTTCTAACATCAGCAGAAGGACCCTAATACCCGCCGAGCCGGTTTGAACTTATAATGAACTTAACAATTGTCTGAAGCTTTTGAGCCAGATCCTGAAAATAGTCTCCGACAGAAACCCAAAGGGCTCCTGTCCCTTGGTCCTCGGGCTGGTCTGCAGCTGCGTGGCTGGCCCGGTGTCCTCACCGGGTGCTAGGGGGTCGAGCCTGGGCAGCGTCCAAGCGCTTTGCAGGTCCTTCCAAGGAGGGGAGGGGTGCGGAATCGCCACAGCGCCGGTCCTCAGCAGGGCCCCACCAGGGACGCCACGTGCCCCTCCCCTTGAGTTAGAGTTGTGGGGAGGGGTGGAGAGGGGAGGGGTGCAGAGGGGCGAGGGCGTCCTGTCCTTGGACCTCAGAGCAGTGCCCGTGTTGGATGCCAGCGGGTCTCAGTCTCGGCTGCACAACAGCATCATCCGGGAGCAAAGGACCGCTCCTGACCGAGGGGAGTTCGATCGCCCAGCCTGACCCAGAGGGTCCACAGCTGCCGCCCACCCGGACCCTGCCCGGCACACGCTGGGCGGGAGCAGGCTGAGCAGATTCCGCACTGGCTGAGCCCGGGCTGGCTGCTGTCCTTCCCGTCCCAAATCCCAGCCCCATCTCCCAGCCACAATGGGAAGGGCTTGGTGGAAGGTATCCCGGTGCCCCCGCGGTTCTTCAATTTCAGGAAAAGGACAGTCGGTCTCTGCGAATCCAGGGCACCCCCGCTGTCTTTTCTCTGGCACCTACGCAGCACCTGGCCCAGCGAGGCGCACCAGCGGTATCAGTGGGCGAGTGAATGGGTGGATGAGATGAGCCCTCGATGCATCTGGAGAACAGAAGTCCCTGGGCAGGAGGAGGGCGGCACTAGCTTTCCTCCCAGGAGAGCCCTACCTTGCCGGGTTCCAACATCCGCATGAAACTGTCGATGTGGGAAGCTGCTGGCTAATACGGCTTCGAGTCAAGTCCCGATTCAGCCCTATGTTGACCGCTGGATCTTGCCAGTCACTCAGCCCGCCCATGCCTCAGTTTCTCTGTGTGCACCCTGGTTAGCGATGGTCTCCACACCGAGGTGCCTGAGCGGCCCTTGGCCCGGCTCCTGGCCGGTGGCAGACACCCGTGTGTTCGTTTGTGTGTATGCACATCTGTCTGTCACGGTCTCTGTCATCACTTAACATCCGTAAAGTGCGGGGTGAAGCCACGGCCGTGTTGGTTCCACAGACACAGCGGTCCTGCCTCTGCCTACATCCCTCTGTCCGGCCGCCGCAGTCAGGGCTGACCGACAGCCCTCGCCAGCGCTCGCGCCTTGTTCCCATCGCTTGCCTCCCGGGTCCATCCCCTGGGCCAAGTGCTCGGCCCTCCCTCTGCCTGTATTTTTTTTCCTGCCGGTCACCTGATGTTGTGTCTGTCTCCTCGGTTATTTTCCGTTCTTCTCAGCTTCTTCTCCTTCTTTGGCAGGAACAGCAAATGGTTTTCGTCTCACGTGCCAGCTCAGGCGGCCTGGAGAGCAGCCCCGAGGTCCCCGCCTCCGTGTCTGGGGTCGTGGGGACGGCGTGTCAGGACCCATTAGCCATGCCTGCCAGTGACACGGGGGTGGGGGGGACTCTGGGTGGCGTCCGTCCATTTGCCATTCTTGCTGGGGCAAGGGAAACACTCACAGTGTCTTTTTGTAGCTTTACTGTAAATCTTCGGGCAAAAGCAAATGCGGGCTGAAATGCGCCGTTTAATCATCTCGTTCGGTAAACCCCTGTGCAGACGGGTGCTGAGAAATGACTTCGCACGCTCCCCCGGCCAGACAAGCGTCTATATCCCTCTGTGTCTGGGGAGCTGGCGGCCTTGGTGAGGCCCGTCCGTCCCTCTCTCCGGAAACCACAGGCTGTCACAGAAAGACAGGAAAGTGGCTGAGGGTCACTCACGCTGGCTCACCTGCAGAGGGGCCTGGGTCAGGTCACCGTGACTGGCTTCCTACTTTGGGTGGAGGTGGCCGTCCCCGGGTGAGGGCTAACTTGTGAGGGCTTAGGAGCATCTGTGCCGAGGTGCTCAAGCACATGTCACATTCGCTGGGGACCTGGTCACGCCAGGCTGGGTGCCGGACCCACAGACTGCAGCTCTTAAACAGGAAGGTCCCCAGGGCGTCTCTGAGGCTCCTAGAGCCGGGGCAGGGCTGACTCATTCTTTGTCTTGGGCTCCAGCGTCTCTGCCCAGAAAGGCGTGGCAGGGGGGCACCTCAACCAAGAGCCTGGGCTTTGCGGTTGGCCGTCCTGAGCCGTCCACGTCTCTGAGCTGGGTTCTGGCCGGCACCGTTGGGTTAACGCCCGCCCCTGCGACCCTTCTGAAAGCGCACCCTGGCCAGGAGCAGCATTCGTGCCAGCGCCCAGGCCCACTGCGGGCCAGGCGACATGGCTAGGACCTGCCTGGAGCGCCTCACAGGCTCTGGGCCAGGCCTCTGCTCTCCCAGTCAGGTGCTTGTGACCTCGGCAAGAAACAGCAAGGCCCCTGTGTCGGGCTTGGGGAAATGGGTCAGAGCAAGTCGG
>PVKU01010057.1:0-37505 GCA_004027475.1 Anoura caudifer | reverse complement strand
TGTGAGCCGTAGGGCTGGGGGTGGACAGAGGGAGGGAGAGAACAAGGGAACGAGAGCTTCTGTGGATCTCAGGCCGCTCAGTGACCGGAGAAATTCGATCAAAACTAATTAACCAGAAATTCTGATTCCAGGAGGCTTGTCCCAGCCATCCCCCGTCCATGGACCGGTGGAGTCCGATAAAATGCCTTTAAAATGAACGCCACGCACACGGCCCCGCCTCCCCTCTTCAGGATTTAGAAAGACCTTCCAGGCGTCCGTGCTTCCCAGGGTCACCCGTGTAGACACCTGTCGCAGTGACAGCAGCTGTGCGTTCTGGGCGTCCCCGCCTTAGGCACCCAGCCACCCGCCGCATTCCAGCTCTGCCCGCCCCGTGTAGTTCGGCGCAGGGCTTAGCTCATGCCTCCCAAAACTAATGCACTCATCAGTGTCTCCGAATATCCACCTTCATGCAAGGCTCTCAAAACACCCTGGCTGATGGAGTTGCAGCCGAAGCAGGGCCGCGCTGCCTGGAGCCGGATTGATTTTAATTAACTTGTCTCATTTTACAAGGCCGAGAAAAATACCGATCCTCAGTAGCGCCAGATGAAAAGAAGGGGAGAGGGGGCCCGTGCGGGTGGGCAGAGGCTCCATGAGAGCCGCCTGCTGCGAGGCAGTTGTGTCCCAAAGCTGCGGTGTCCTTGCTGTGTCCCCCTCCCCCGCCCACGCTTGGCAGGGCTCAGCCCCGAACCCGAACCCGTGAGCTTGCTCTCGCTCCTCCTCCCAGGCCTCCGTCCAAGGGGCCCCGGTTTAATTTGCTCTGAGCTGCAGTGTGGCAGGCAGTCTGGGGACCTGGGCAAGCCTTCCTCTCCTCGCCCCTTCCATCCTGAAATTTTTCATTAAATGTCGAGTTCCAGAACTCACACAACACATTTTGTTAGTCTGAGTTTGTTTTATGCGGCAGCTTTTTTTTAAAGGCTGATGATTCCAGAAACACAGGCTGGTCTCTGGATGTGGAAAGAGCGGCTGCTCTCCCGGGCGGACCGTTGGACAGGGGTATCCGTCCTTGGGGCTGGGGCTGGGGCTGGGGCTGGGGTGTGGGGTGGTGTTTCCCAACGAGTCCCGCTGCATGTCAGTCTGCAGGACGGCCATGAGAAAGGAAGGTCAGACCCGTCTGGAGAACACTGTGCGTCTCAGCACACTCCGCACCCCAAGCTGGGAAGGGAGCCACACGTCAGAGTGTGGCGGGGGTTTCTGAGCAACCCCACAGCAGGCAGACGGGTCTGTCCCAGCTCAGCCCTTGCTCCCCATGATAACCAACCATGGGCCCCTCTCCTGGGCAGCAGGAGGGCTGGGTGGAGCTCAGCTGGGCCCCGCCTGCAGTGGGAAGCACCTGGGATGGGAGCCCTCCCTGGAGACCGAGGGTTTCCTCATCTCTGTAGCTACCTCCTGCGTGAAAGTGGCAAGTTCCGCCCCCGCCTGGCCTCTGGACCTGCCTTCTGAACAAGGAGGAGGCCCTGCTCTTGTATTAGGACTCCATGAGGCCTGCAGGCCCGGCAACCCCGTTAAAACCGGGAAGTGTGAAGGGCCAGGGAAAGAGGGGGAGAGATAGATTTAAGGAAGAAGAGAGAGAAGAGAAAGGGACTGGGTTCCGTGAAGAGATGGTCTTGAGGAAGACATTTGTCTTTGGAGAGGGTGCGGATGGGCTCTGGGAGCCTAGGGTCACCTTCGCTCAAGGAGGGACCCGGGAGCTGCCGGGAAGGGCAGGCTGACCGTCTTCCACGTCTGCAGTTTCCACGTGCCTCTTGCAAAGCTCCTTCCCTGTGCGAGCAGGTGGTTTTGTGACAGTCTTCCCACCCCCCACCCACCATCCCCACCTCCCAGCACCTGTCCGTGACTACCCTCTGGTGAGGGCACGGGTGCGGAGGGACCCCGGCCCCCCGCCCCGCACCCCCCACCCCCAGAGTTGGAGCTTCTGCTCGGAGGAGCCCTCGGCTGTCGCTGCAGTGGCAAAGTCCCAGCCCAGAGGTCAGCCAACTTGGCTGGAGCCTTCCTGGGAGGAAGCGCGTCAGGCGGCAACAGTTGAAGCGGAGGATTAATAATTCTCAATGTCACTCTTGTTGTAGCCTCTGCCAGAGCCCCGAACGGGAAGGGGGGGCTCCCGGGGGCAGTTTGCTGGTGCAAACAACCGGGAAGACGGGCGGGGAAGCGGAGTTCTGTCTTCTCAGCTCCCTCGGCCGCCTCCGCTCCGCTTGGATCGGGGCCCCTGGGTCTGGCCACAGTAGCAATAATCACGATCCATAGAATCTAAGTCTTTAATAAAAATCACTTTACTGCAGATAAAAATTATTTACACAAAGCAAACCCCTGGAGTGGTGGGCACACGATGACAACATGCAGATGGTGGATTATATTGTAGACTTGTACGACTGAAACCTGAGTAATTTTAGTGACCAACGTCACCCCGGTAAATTCAATGAAAAATTAAGAAGGCAAACCACACGGCGCCCTGGTCGTGGGCCCCACACCGAGCTGAGTGGGGCCACCCCCCTCCCTGCACGGCCTCCCTGCTGCTCCCGCCATCCTCTGCGGTCTGCCCTCGAGTTATCCTCTCGCAGATGACGGTGCAGAATCCCAAGGCCCGAGCGGCAGCCTCTCCTCACCATCTCCCTGCTGAGAACAGGGACCCCGGCCTGAGCGCCCCCTCTCGTCTGACCCCCAGGGTTCGCGTGCCCCGTGGGTTAAAGGGACAGAGTTGGCCTGACTGGTGCTCTTGGTCTGACATCGAAGATGACCGGCTCTTTTTTGCCTGTTGAGACTTCTTTTGTTGGATGGCCACTGGTTGCTGCCGGTCCCTGGGGGTGTCGCTGAGAGATGTCTCCTGGCTGGAGCCTTTGACAGGCAGGTGGGACACACTGTCCCCCAGTTATACAGCTCCCAGCAGCCAAGGGTCACAACCAGGGAGCCCCCTGCTCTGCGCTGCCTGACACGGCCCCTGCGGCCACAGCTGGAGGACTCTGCTGGCCGGCCAGGCCCCGGGCAGGCCGGTAACAGCAGCGGGGTCTGTGATGCCAGTTCTGCCCGCCAGGGCCTCCTGTACTGCGCGGCCAGCAGTTAACGCCCTGACACCCTCCCTTTTGAGAACTTTGAACTTGAGCTACCGAGACTGAGAAGTCTGTGGCAGGAGGCTGGGTCTGAGACGCAGCCACAGAGAGAAGGAGAGGAAGGTGCAAGGGAACAGGAAACAGAGGGAAGACGAGAGCTGGGGGCTGCGGAAAGGCTGGCAGCCCGGGGGCGGGGGCATGAGGTCCAGGTGCCCAGTTGCCCCCGCCCACACCGTCTGCCCTGGGCGTTGCAGAGACACTGGCCAGCTCGCCCCACCCTGCACTGTACCCTAAGGTGGAACCTGTGGAACCTCCATGAGGGGTGGCCCGTGTCCCCAGCTCTGGAAGCCAAGAAACCCAGAGGAATGTGCCTCATGATTCCCAAGTTCTGCTGATGGTTTCAGCTCATTAGGTGAACTGGCCGCTGCCCCCCGTCCACGGAGTCACTTCCCCGGCCCTTCCTGTCCAGCCCATCATCAGAGGCACCTGACACGGCTGCGGTTCCCGTTCTCTCCCCCCGCCGCCCGCACGTCCCTCTCCCCCTCCTTTCTCCGTCTGTCCGTCCTGGTCTCTCCCCAAACGAGACTTGAGAGCTGCTCGGGGCAGGGAGCGGAGCTGCGATGCTCTTTCAAACTGCGGTGTGACACAGGCGTGGGAGGGTTTTGCTTGATACGGAGGGAGCCAGGGAGAGAATTTCCTCGAGAAGCCTGTCAAGCAGCTCCTTGCCCCTGCTGGCCCGCGGGTCCCGCTGGCGGGGCTGTCAGCCTCTGGTGGGGGCGGAGGAGGGCGTCTAGTTGTGCTCGATGTGCTGAGGGCGCTCAGGTCTCCCCCGTGCTGCCCTGAGCACCCCAAGTCCCTTTGAGGGGGGCCAGGGCCCTGCGGGTCTGGGTGGGCATGAGGCTTTGAGCCTGGAGATGCACGTCCGGGAGCGAGCTGACCTACCTACCACGAAGAGGTGGCCCTCACGGTCCCCGAATTGGTAGCGCTCATTGTGGAAGCATGACCCCGATGAGCGAAAAGGCAGAGCTGTGAAGCTGCAGCGGGAAGGGCCTTCCGGGGCCTGGTCCACGGGCCTTGGCCTTGGCCGCCTGTTAACTGTGCAGACAGACAGCGTGGGGCAGAGAGGGGGCCCCTCCTGAGTCCCCCCTGCCCCTCCTGAGACCTAGTCCCCCAGGCCCAGGATGATTTGTTTGCCCACAAATCTGAAGGAGATGACAAGCCTATCATCCGATCGGCTGCGAATGGCTGGTTAATTAGGAACTGCAGTCGGGCCTGTGGCTCGGAGCAGGTTGTGGGTTTGTGAGCGTGTGTTTGTTTGCTCCATGTGAGGCGGGGGGCAGCTCTCAGCATCAGGGCGACAGAGAGCTGACAAACCGAGAAAACATTGGAAGTCTGTCTGGCCTTCGGCCCGAAGCCAGGGCGGGAGGGATGAGGAGTTTGGTGCTGGGGGAGGAATGGCAGCTGGTCTTGGCCAGGCAGAGAGCCCCGAGGTGCGCCCGGCCGGAAGGGAGTGGGAAGATGCATGGGTTCCCTGGGTTGGGTGATGGACAAGAGGGACGGAAGTGAGTCTGGCCCTCCCCCTGCCCCAGGAGCCTGGGCACGGGTCCCGGAAAGCCCTCAGTGCTGTTTGTCATCGAAAGAATGGAAGGGGGACAAGGCCCAGGTGTTCTGCGGCAAGGAAGGCTCAATGGATAGCAGTGTGGCCAGCCTGCGGAATACTACACAGCTGTCAAAAAGGCTGGGGCTGTGGGGCTGCAGTGCGCACTGAGACACCGGCCCCGTCCTGCGGCCCTCCTTGGGGGGCCCCCGCCTTGCAGGGTGTCCTCAGGGACCAGCTCATGTTCCGCTACACGCGGCATGTTCCGCGGGTGTAACCAGTCTGGCCCAAGTTCTCCACGTGGCAGAAGAAACAACAGAAAATCTTCTGTTTTCTTTTAAAAAAATATTTCATTTTGCAGGAAGCCCGAAAGAAAAAAAAGAAACCCCTAAATAAAACTACTTAAAGAGTTTTAAAGAGAAAGGCTGAGGGTAATATTCCGATGCAGAAAGACGGCCAAGGCGATGTGAGTAGGGAAAAAAGTGAGTTGTCAAATGACAGGTAGATAACGTTTAGGAAAACAAACACCCATACCCCTATAGGCCTATAACTAGCTAGGTCTTGTGTGTTTGAGTGTGTCTATGAGTGTGCAAATGCATCTGAAAAGGCCTGGCAGTGTACCAAGCCACTGGTAATGGCATTGACCTCCAAGGAAAGGGTTGGGGATGGGAACGTGGCTGAGGGCTTTAGCTCCGCGTCCAGTGTTTGTAAGTTTATAGTGAGGTCGCCGTGGGGTTGAGGGGCCTGCAGCACCCCACATGGCGAGTCCACCAGGCAGCTGTACCGTGGCTCCGAGGAAACCCAGACGGGAGACTTCTTAAGACGTGCTTGTTGCAAACCGTTGTGCCGTAATACACGCTCCTCACCCAGGCTGCCGTGGTCTTGAACGAGCTTCTTTCGGGGGCGGGGGGGTGGCAGGCTGCTGGGTGGGGGTGCCTGGCGTGGCCAACACGCTGGGTGTTCAGTGAAGCTGTTTGTGACACGAATGACGAAAGCCACGCGGTACGGAGGAAAAGCCGCCTGCCGGGACCAGCCAGCTCAGCCACTGACGGTATCTTGGGCACGCCAGCCTCTGCTGAGTAAATTATTCTTCTCCACAAAATGGGCGTAAACGCAATTTGTCTTGCTGGCTTCTCTGGGTAGTTGGAAGCCTTAAATGAGACAAAGCCCTGTGTAAGCAGAATAAAAATTTTTGTGAGTTGTTAAAAAAATAGTCTGCTGCGGCTGCAGGAAGCAGAGACCTACTCCAACCACAAAGGTGAAAAGGGAAGACACTTCTTGAGGACGGACGTCCAAGTCCCCAAGGTAGGGAGCCGGACCTCCGCCACAACCGGAGCTGCAAACCCGCCGTCCGTTCTCACAGGTGGTACCGGCCCGGTCCCGGGAGGCCTTGCCAGAGGTCTTTCCCGCCCCAAAGCAAACGGCTTCGCCGTGGCCTTTCTCTGCTGTCCGGCTCCAGGATTCTGGAGGTGAGAGGCCAGTGTCTGAAGGACACCGTCTCCCCAACCACGGGGGGAGAAGCCCCTCAGAATCCCACCGGAGAAAGCCGGGCTGCTATCTCCGTGCGGGTCAGCCCCATCGCGGCAGCGTCCGTGGCTGTCCTCTGGGCGCCACACCCAGCTGCCCCTGAGCCCCACTGCCACATCTGCTTCACCGGCAACTTCGTGGGGGCCGGGGGAGCCTGGAGGCGGGAGGAGAGGAGGCTGCCAGAGACTTCCCTGTGACTCGGCGCTAATGAACTTGATTAGACTGTCAGTCTCCCTGCTCCATTACCGACAGCTTGTGTCCTGGTTTTGATTTATTGCCACCACGTGCTCCTGAGTCAGGAGTGGAGATTAGCCCGTATTAAAGCTTGGCGACTCAGGGGAGCTGAGTTGTGACAGCGGGTGGGATTGGGGGGGGGGCGTCGGGGAGCAGCCCTGTGGGCGATGAAAGGCGCAGACAGGCGGGCTTCCGGGGCCCTGAGGACTGGCTTTGTTCTCCACGTCTGGGGAGCAGCGTTCTCCTTCTGAACCACGGAAAAATGCCCACAGAGGAAGTGCGGCGGGTGTTGTGTGTGTGTCTGTCAGTCTCAGGAGGGCGACAAGTCTGAACCCAGACCCTTCTCTGCGGACCCTGGAACGTGTGCAAAATGATCTCTGCTGTAAGGCTACGGACGCATCCTGGTACCTCCTTCCAGAAACTCTGAGCACAGCTGGGCCCTAACCCAACAGGGTCTAAGCGGGGGTGGGCACGATGAGAAGGGATGCTAGTACCCAGGGGCACTCCTTACCCCTCTGCGGCCCCTCCCGGCTCAGCACCCCGGAAGGCCCCCCAAGATACTCGTAGACCCAAGATTGAGCACTTGGCTGAAAACCTGGGCAATGCTATTCCTGCTTTCTGTCACCCGCTGAGAGCCCAGTTCCCAGGGCTGAGCAGAACTCTGCAAGGAGCAGGGACAGTGAGTGCTGGGTCACCGGAGGGGCTCCAGTCTGACCCAGGGAGACTGACCCTGGAGGCGATTTAAGTAAAGACTCCAGAAGATTCCGCCCTAAGTGAGCTCCTGGCACGCCCCCTGGGGAATTCCTGGAATGCATACCGTAAGCAGAGCTTTGGTGTCCACCGAGGGCCACACAGCAGGAAGCCCGAAATCTAGAGGGTCCCACTCTCGGCCCAGGGCCCAGGGCTGACTGTCACACCTCGAAGCTCGTCCTCTGCACCGCGGCTCTGTCAGCGTGGAGCAGGGGCTGCAGAGTGCAGCAGACGCGCAGGAGGAGCGCAGCTCAGGCGCTTGGCTCCCTACTGAGCGCTTGACTCCTATGTCCAAACGCCTCCCTGCCCTCCCCACTCGGATGTCCCCTAGGGATCTCAAACAGGGGACACCTGGGGACTCTTGATTTCTCTCCCGTCTGGGTTGGATCTCAGACATCCGACCAACCAGCTGCTCAAGTCAAAACCCGAGTCCTCTCCCCCTCTCATCCCCAAACGTCACCCACCGGCCAGCAGCCCCCCCTCCCTGCCCTTAATCCCATCGTCTCCTCACTCTCTGTCCGCCACCATCCTGCTCAGACGTTCGCCGCCCCTCACCTAGACCCCAGAGTCAGTCTCCTGACCGTTCCCTCTGCTTCCACGCTCCCTTGCCACCAGCCCCCGACACCCCCTGTCCCGGCAGCCGCCGCCAAGGCCTTTCCCAAACACAATCAGGGCGACTGTTACACATTGCCCCTTCTTCCTGCGAAAACCCACGCGTTCCTAAGTGAGCTTCATCTCGACTAATTCCCCGACTCGTGCGACTCCCCCCTTACTCGTCCCCATCACAGAAATTCTTTGTTTTCCAACCAAGCTTGTTTCCACCTCAGGGCCTTTGCACTTCCTGTTTCCTCTGCCTGAAAAACTGCCCCCCCCCCCCCCCCCCCGAGATCTCCACAGGATGTGGGTGGCTGGCTCCTTTCCACTCAAATCTCAGCTCAAATGACTCCTTCTTTTCTCCCCCAGGAACGCCATTCCCACCCCTAGCAGCCCTTTGGAGATTGTCCTGGCAGCATCTGCACTGCGGATAGGACCTCATTTACTTGTCTGCTTGTGCGTCTCTGCGCTTTCCTCCCCCAGCACACAGGCACAGCCTGGAGATGCGGTGGGCTCCGCCTCGGACTGCCGCCATGAAGGGCGCTGCGATCTTTTTGCTGGTGGAGGGTTTTGCCTTCGGTGTGTAAAAAAAAAAAAAAATTCGACATCTGTGCAGGGCGACACGCCCAAGTGCGAGGTGATGACGCCTGCAGTGTTGTCCCCTGCTGCCATGCCCAGGGCGGAGAGCAGTGCCTGGGGCAGTTCTGGAATAGACATAGCCTAGAAGGTCATTGCTGTCCCCACAACGCTGCCGTGGAGGCGTGGGGCCGCCCTCCCTACTCCTAAAGGGGCCGGAGCGTTGCCTGGGCAAACCGAGCTTGACCTTGGCCGCAGGGGGATGGCAGCGCTGAGAAGGGGAAGATGCAGCCGAGGGACAAGGAAAGGGCTTGACAAGAGCTGCCCAGCCTCTCTGGGCCTTGCCGAGCCTGCCTGCCGGGACTCTCTGTTCCACGGATCCAGCATCGAACGCCTCCCCACCCACCTTCGGGAACGGGCTTCGCTGCGGTCTTCCGAAACGCCTGCCGCTGACCGGGAAGCCAATTGGTCTGCGAAGCCAGACCAGGCAGGAGGAAGCCTAAACTGCAGAGACAGCCGGAAAGTTGAATTTTCATCAGAGAAGACAAAACTTGTTGTATCGATTGAGGCAAGGGTGGGAGGGGCGAGGGGAGCTGAAAACAGCCGGAAGCTCCCGTTTCCCTGAGATTATAATCAACTCCGAGGTTTGGCTTCTCTGTTTCATTACCCAAGGGAAGAAGGAGCGGCCCACGCACCCCCACCCCCCGCCCGCCCCCACAATCTAACGCACCTGCGGGTGATAGCGCCGGCTTCCCAAGTCTTCCCTTTCAACTCTTCTCTTTATTAAACCTGCAGCGGGTGACTCTCCATTGGCCTATTGATTTGAGTATTAGAGTGTGTATCAAAGATATGGAGATACAAATTGTTGTTTCAGAGAGAAACGACTGTCTTTACAGTGTTTCTGTCTCCAGGGCCCTGACTATTCCCTGTGGTTCCCGGGCTGAGTAGGATCGGAACCCGGACATCTTCTAGGCAGATATGGAGTGAGTAGGTTGTCTGCGCAGATTCCGAGCCACCCCCTGCCCCGGGGGTGTTGCTGAGGGCACCCAGTGTTCGGGGGGGGGGTGGACACCACCTTCCACAGGGCCGTTGCCACTAAACCTGGGTGGTCAGGGCAGCAGGGACGACTCCAGCTCTAGGTCTCTCAATGCCTGTCAGCCTTGACGCTCTGAGAACACCCCAGCCACCAGGCCTACAGGTTCTTCCAGGTCCAGCTCAAGTGCCGCCTCTTCCAGGAAGCCTCTCCGGATGCCCCTGTTTAAGCTCTCTCCGCCTCTTCCCCACAGATCTTTGACTTCCTTTCTGGCTCATTCCAAACTCCTCGCTGATAGTGGTAGTTGATGGTGCTGGTGATGATGACGATGCGGAGACCATGCATCGGGCGTGTCCTGCCTGCCGGGAATCTCACTGTACATGTATCACCCGATTCAGTCCTCCCACAGCCCTGGGGTCAGCACTGCAGGACCCTCACTGGGGGACAGAGGGACTGAGGCACGAAGACCACAGACGAGAGGTGGCTGCTCAAGAAATGCAGCCAGTGCTGCCGTATGGCTCCTGGCTGCCCACAGGTGGGGCCGCGCTGGGGTTTAAACCCAGGCGCTCCGATTCCAGAGCCCGGCTTGTCCCCTCCTTGATATGCGCCTGTTGCTGCTGCTTGTTCTCTCAGACCCTGCCCCCCCCCCGCCCCGTTGCTGGGAGGAAGGCTCAGGTCGTGCTGCCACCTCCATGCCCACACGGTCTGTGGTGGTGGGCAGCGCCTGGCAGGTGTTTGGCAAACCATCCCTGAACCGCGTGTCTGCAGAAGTGACCTGTTCCCTGAGGCTGAAATGGAGCTGTTTACACCAGGCTCCTCTCCTCCTGCATCCAGACTAACAGCTCTCAGACACGATATTCAACTTTTGGAAGAGCCAGCTGCCTTGGCAGAGGGGTGGCAAGCCTCCCAGCCTGGGACCGGCGTGCGGGGAGTTGGCTTTGGTGGCGTGGCCCTGTGCGGCCCCGCTGCAGCCTGGTCCCACTCCTCACCGCAGAACCGATGGTCCAGCACTGCGAGAAACACACCCCTGTCCTTGGTTCGGGTCTCAGGAAGAGCTGGAGAGTTTCCCTGGGGCGACTGTGGGTGACCCGCTGGGTGGAGGCGGGGCGGGGGGTAGAGTTTGGGATGCACCTTGCAGCCTGGGGGATGGAGAGAGTCATGGAGGCTTGAAGCAGCCTGTGGGCAATGATGCTCCACCCGTGATGGGGGAGGGAGTGGGGACAGAAGAGACGGGTGGGATAGAGGGGAGGGGGTATAGGGCTGCCCCGGAGCCGGACCTCCTGGTGGTGGTGCCCCACAGACACCTGGGACATGAAGGAACACAGACACGGCAGGCCATTCACCAGCCACAGAACGAGGCCATGCGCCGGAAAGAGAACCCAAGGGGGAGGGCTGGGGAGGGGAGGATGGAGCCATCGCCTGGGTGTCCAGACTGCAGCCCATGGGCTGCGTGGGGCCCAGGACAGCCGTGCATTGGCCCAAGACAAAATCATAAATTTACTTGAAACATGATGAGATCTTTTTGTGATTATGTATCGCAATGTATTTAATGTGCGGCCCAAGACAATTCTCCTCTTTCCAGTGTGGCCCAGAGGTGCCAAAAGGCTGGACACCCCTGAATCCAAGCCATGTGAGAGGGGCCTGGCACCAGGCCACGGCTGCCAGCTGAGACGGCATGGCCTCTCCTTGGGGTCCTCAGTCCTTCTGTGAGACGGTCTCCAGGAAGCCCAGGCTCTGTGCCCACTTTTCCTTGACGTCCCCAACCTCCCAGCCCCGACCCCCGCAGCAACGGACCGGGGGAATTTTCTCCCGAGATATCACTTCTACTGCGAGCATCTGGCAACGTCTTTAATTTCGTTTTATTTTTTCCCGAGGAACATCCTGCCGGGAGCAGATGGCAGCGAGAAAGGGCAGATCAATGCTAAGGAAGGTGGCCTGGTTTGCCCCGGAGTCTCAGACTCCTGTCTTCTGCCCTTGAGGGTGGCTGTTGGGAGGAAGCCCCTGTGGTCGATTATTCCTGGGTCCCATGGCTCTCTGGGGAGTGGGCGCTTGTTCGTTTGCCTTGTTACAGCCCGACTTCCAGACTCCGGCGCGGGCCCACGGTCCACGCTCCCAAACGTCCCTTTGTTTCTGCAGCAAACATTTATCGTGTGCCAGCCACGCGCTGGGGCTGCCGCAGGGAACAGACAAAAATGTGGGAAAGGGGAAGGGGACCGAGCGGGACAAGCTTCCTGCTACAGAATAAACCGCGGGGACACAATGTCAGCACGGAGAGTGTTGCCAAGCTCGCAGAGTAACGTGTGCCAGCTGTCCTTCAAAGATGAGTTCATTGTCACGGACACAGACGGCAGTGTGGTGACTGTGCGGGGGGAGGGGATCGGGTGGAGCTGGAAGCAGGTATGCGGGGGATGCACGGTGGTGGAAAATACAACGCAATAATTAAGTAATTCATTTTTATAAACTGTGCGCGCCCAGGCAGGCTGCCTTCTGTTGACGCGTCACCGACGATGAAGGGTTGATACCAGCTTTACGCCAGGCGGTGCGAGGCTGGGGGGTACAGTGGGGGGCTCCTGCAGCCTGTATACTCCTCTTTCTCCTACATGCTCTTTCAAAGGTTCCACGTTTTATGCTGTATCTGTGGTCCACTTTGAGATAACATTCGCACAAGGTGTGAGGTGTACGCCGATGCCCCTCGCTTCCTTCCTCCGTGCGCAGATGAACGGCTCCCGCACCAGTGGCCGGGAGGCGGGTTCTTGCTCCGTGGAGCTTCCTTCGCATCTCGGTCAGAACCAGTGGACGTCTGCGTGGGCCTGTCACTGTCCTCCCCGTCTGTGCCTTTGGCCCGTGCCCACCCTTCGGTCAACAAATGCCACCGTGATTAGTGTCGCTGTACAACAAGTCTTAAACTGTGTCGGATAATTTCTCCCACCCTGTTCTTCTTTTTAAGAGATTGTTTCGGCTGCTCTAGCACCTTCGCTTTTCTATCCAGATTTCAGAAGCGGCATGTCTGTGTGTCCTGGGATTCGGAGTGGGATGGCATTCACTGCGTACATCAGTCTGGGACAGAACTGGTCCCATAACGATGCTGAGTTTTCCCTTCTTGGAGCATGTCTACACCTGGTCAGTTAGCTTGTCTTGGATTTTGTTCGCCAGCGTTCTGTGGTTTTCCGCATGCAGGCAGGGCCTGCCCACATCTTCGATTTGTATCGGCAGCTACTTCCTTTCTTTGGAGCGATTGTATGTTATTTCAAAACACGTTCGTTTCCAGGGACTCGTTTCCGGAATGCAGATTTACAACGGATTTTTTTTTTTTTTTAACATGTTGTCCTCGAATCACCTGATGTTGCTCGTTCTGGTTTGCGTTTTCTACAGATTCCTGTGGGATTTTCTACGCAGACAATCGTGGTCTGTGTACACAGAGACAGTTCGATTTCCTCCTTTCCAATCTCTATGCGTTTTTGTTTCTGGTCTCACCGGCCTGGGATAAAAGTTCCGGTAAGAGGTGGAACGGAGTGGGGGGCGGGGGTGAGTGAGCATCCTTCCCTCGTGCTCAGTTTCAGGAAGAAAGCAGGCATTTTCCCCACTAACTTTCTGTTCGGGGTACCTTTTTTTCTCTTTCCTTTTCGCTTGGTGGATGCCCTCCCTCGCGTTGGGGAAGATTACTTCATCCCCTGGTTTGCTGTGTTTGTCGTAGGCGGGCGTCGGGTTTTTACAAATGCCTTTTCTGCATCAGTGGACAGAACCATGTGCTTCCCTCCTCTCTCAGGTGCTCCCGTGGAGGACGACAATGACGCTTCCCCGAGTCGAACCACCTTTGTATTCCTGGGGCCGACCGCATCGGGTTGTGAGGTATCACTCTTCTTCACCTGTTGCTGAACTCAGTTTCCTAGTATTTCGATGAGGATTTTTGTGTCTGTGCTCACGGGGGATGCGGGTCAGTAATTTTCTCGTGTACTCTTTTCCTGGTTTGGGTGTCCAGGTGGCTTTGGCCTCATCAAATACGTTGAAAAGTGTTCCCTCCTCTTCTATTCTCTGGAAGAATTTGTGTTGAATCTTCATTAAATGTTTGGTAGAATTCACTGGGAAACTATCTAGACCTACAATTTTCTTTCCAGAAGGTTTTAAACTAGAATTTCAATTTCTTATAGATAGGACTAGTTAGGTTATCTATGTTTTTGGGGGGGGGAATTTGGTAGAATGTGGCTTTTAAGGAATTAAGCAATGTCTTCCAAGCTGTAGAATTTACGTGTATAAGAGTTGCTCATGGTATTCCTCCACTAAACTTTTTTCCCCTCATTAAACTTTTAATGTATGTGTGCTCTGTATTGATATTCTCTCTTTTATTCTTAATGATGATAATTTGTGTCTTTTCTATTTCTTCGAGAGTCTGGTTATAGGTTTGTCAATTTTATTGATTTTTTCAAAGAGCCAACTTTTGTTTTCATTGATTTCTCTATTTTTCTGTTTTTAATTTCATCGATTCCCACCCTTATTATCACGGTCCCCTTTCCTTCTGCTTGCTTTGGGTTGATTTTCCTCTTCTTGGGATTTTTAAAGACAAACAACTGGATTACTAATAGGAGAGCGTTCTCTTTAAAAGTGCAAGCTCTCCTTGCTGGGCGTGTTTCCCCGAGCAGTTCTTCAGCTGCATCCCGCACATTTGGTATCTTGTGTTTTATTTTCTGCTCAATTTTTCCTCGTGACCCACAGATTATTTAGGAAGGTGTTGTTTTATTCCCAGGTATTTGAGGGTTTTTTCCCCCCCCTAGAATATCTTTATTTATTTCTAGTTTAGTTCTGAGATGTTTAGGTGTTGAGTCTCAGGCCCTGCAGCTGGAGGCGGGAACTGGGGCTGTTGCGGGGGGAGGGGATCTTGGTAACTGCAAGCAGAAACCTTTGCTATGTTCATCCACGCTGAGGTGCACCCCCCAGGTTTTGCTTCTATTCTGGGAAAACGTTCACAAACCCTCCATATTTGAAAAGACCCAACCACGGAACTAGTTGGCTAAATTATTGTAACTCAAGCCACGCACTGTCGTGCAGCCATTCACACTTGTCCCCAGAGCCCTGGCCGGGTGGCTCAGTTGGTCAGAGCATCCTCATCCTGACGTGCCAAGGTTGCGGGTTGGATCTTTGGTCAGGGCACATCCAAGAAACAACCAACGAACCCATCGACAAATGGAACATAATGCGATGCTTCTCTCTTTCTCCCCTCCCTTCCTCTCTCTCTCTCTCTCTCTCTCTCTCTCTCTAAAACAAAGAAATAATATTTAAGAAACAAGACCTCATCCTGAGGAAGAATGCAGAGGTAAGGGAGCTGTCAGCGCACCAGGGAGTCCTTTGTCGTCTGTTCCTGCCCCTCGGCGGTGCCACCTCAGCGACGTCATGGACGCGGCCTCTCTCGTGGGTCGCTATTTCTCCTGGGATGGAGAACTTGACACGTAATAACAGCTCGGAAATATCTAAATAAACAAATAATTAGGAGCAAATATGTGTGCCTCCATTATTGCAATACACTTAATATGTATTATGCACATGTAATGTGTGTGTGTGTGCATGCATATATGAAATCTGGTTCCTCTCTATTTATTCAACTTTTAATCCTAACCTGAGGATTTTAGAGAGAAAGGAAGGGGGGAGAGAGAGAGACATTGATCAATTGCCTCCTGTATGTGACCCGACTGGGGACTAAATCCACAGTCTAGGTATGTGCCCAGACCGGGGATTGAACCTGCAACATTTCGGTCTATAGGATAATGGTCCAACCAACAGAGCCATCTGGCCGGGGCTGGTTCCTCTCTTCTTAGGCAAGATGCCTTCTTGCTTCCTCACTGCCTTCAAGGGATGAGCACCCCCCTCCCTGTGACTCACTCCAGAGCCATCTCAGCGGACCCCCAGGTACTCCTCCAAGTCCTATTTGGGGGCAGTTTACAGTCGTTTTTGATCCCTGGGTACAAGTCACCTTTTGTCTCCGAAAGAAAAATGTGACTCTCCTGAAGGCCCACGGGGAGCTGAAGGCCGCAGTGGGGGTGGGGCCAGGTGGTCCTGCTCCCAGCCCGGTGCCCCCTCCTCACCGCCCTGTCCAGCCAGAGATAATGGCTCTGCAGCCTCCGGGCCCCTGATCAGAGCACCCAGCCTTTCAGCGTGAAATGCCACAGCGGCCTCGCAATCCAGCTGCTTCTCGCGTCCCCAAATACCAGAAGGGTGCTGTCCGCCACAGCAACCAACAGCCTGGAAAATGTCACTGCGTTTTAACAAACACTGCGCACCCGGGCCACGTGCGCTTTGCCTCTCTCTAGCTTCTGTGTGAACAGCGTAAGTCCTGTAAGACGTGCCGGAGACCCTCAGAGGGCTGTGGGAATAGAATGGGTGCAGGGTGGACCGGTGGCCTGGGTCTGGCGTGGCGCGACTTGGGCCAGCCCGCTGGCTTTCCAGGCGTCGGCTCCCTGTGAGATTCGTGGCGTGGGCGTTGAAGGTGCCGACCCCCCTCCCACCCACCCCCGCCTGGCAGGGAGAGATGGCCCAGGGGAGGGTCTGCTGTGCCTCCGTCCTGGTTGACAACTGTGCTCTCTCTCCCTTCTAAGTGTCCCACTGTCGAGGGACACACACGCCATTGGGATCAAGGTGAGCGCTACCTGAGGCAAACCTGCCTCACCTGTTTGGCTTGTTTCCCTCCTGCCTTTTCTTCCCTCCCCAACACCCCGCACATGTCGGTGGTCCCCGCTGATGGGGGGCATCTGCAGCTTCTCCGGCCTCCTTTTGGGTTAAGGGGGTGGAGAGAGGTGTATGGAATTTTCACCTCATCTAGATTTGTTCAGAAGGACCTCTGTCAACTTGGAATTGACTGTGTAAGTTGACACAGGATGTCATTGGCGGGCACTTACATTTGGGGAAGTTTCCTGGAGTCGAGAAATCGGGAGACCCCTGGACCCTGAAGGGGCCTTTCAAAAGCTGGCTGTCCACCACCAGCCAGGGCTCAGTCCGGGGCACTGTACACCCCCAGGCTCAACTGCCTCCTCGCCTGACACCCATTCCTGCCCTGGTGCCCCCACCCCGGAAGTGTCTGGGGCCTCCCTTCACACCAACAGCATTCTCTTCTTTGTAGAAGACGCATCTGCTCCATTTCCTTTATATACTGATTTTTTTAACTTTTTTAAAATTTTTTTTAGAGAGAGAGAGAGAAACATCCATTTGTTGTCCCATTTATTGATGCATTCATTGGTTGGTTCTTGTATGTGCCCTGACTGGGGATCGAACCAGCAGCCTTGGCGTATCCAGACAACGCTCTAACTAACCGAGTACCCGGCCAGGGCCCATCTGGTTCACCTCCACTCTCCTGCCAGACGGCGCACCCTCAGAGCAGGGACCGCAGTGGGTCCGTCCCCCACTGCCCCGCAGAGCTCAGTAACTGGTCAGGAAGCCGCCGTGAAGGAGGGGCTCGGCCATCCAGCCTGGACCCAGAGCCACTTTGCGCAAAGGAAAGCGGAGGCCCCCTGTCCCCCCTCCCTCACGCACGCGCACCTGGAACGGCGCACCCTACCGTGGGCACAGACGTGGCAAAGAGGCTTTGTGCCGGGGGCAGGGCGGGCGCAGCCTTGCCTTGGAGGGGCTTCCCCACACCCTCCGCCTCCGAGTGCCTGAGCTCAACGTCCTGCGTTTGATCCTCGCTCTCCAGACCGCATGTTGTCATCGTGCTTCTGCCTTTTTAAGTAAAGGGAACGCGGAGGCTTTTCTGTCCAGGCAGAATTAACGCAAATCCAAACCGCTGTTCCCCTTTGATCCACCTGGACTCTGATTTGCAACGGCCTTTTAATTTCCCCTCCGAGAGCGCACAGCCCAGGAAGGACTGCAGAAGGGGGACCCAGCTTGCCACTTCCCATTCGATTAACACGATTTAATGCGGCAACAAGGCCGGGGAAGTGCATTACTGGGGAAGCGCCTGGTGTGGCCGCCGGTGCGGCGTCTGGGGACCAGGTCTTTGCATTTAAAATGCAGTCAAGGGGAGGAGGTCTGTGAAGTCCTCCTCAACTGGGGAAGGTGGAGTTTGTATTTAATGCAGACAGACCAAAATGGACCATTTCTTCGGCTGGTCTACAAATATTCAGTGTGGCTTGTGAAGTTCGAGACGCTGGGATGAGAAAAACGGCAAAGGGCCCGAGGGTGGGTGCAGCGTAGGAGGGGGCGTTTTCCAAAGGTGCGCACGTTGGTGATAGCTGTTCCGAGGGGAAGGGCAGGGGGTGCGAGAGCAGGTAACACAGTACCTGTCTTGGCAGTCTGGCGACCTGAGGAGGAGACACAGCAGTCAGGATCAGGTACGAGCTGATTTGGCAGAGGCGACCAGGGGAGGGGCGGGGTTTCTGAGGGAGGGGCGTTCCGTGTGCGTCTGCACGAGGCTGTCTGGTGGCCACTGAGTCTGGGCAGGTGGGGGGAGGTGGTAAGTGGGGGACAGGGTTGCAGAAGGGCCCACTGTCGCTCCCCAGTCGCCCTGCCTCCCGCTCAGCCGCCGCCCGGAGTGGGGTTACCCTGCAGTCAGGGACGGTTAGAAATTCTCGGCCTCCGTCTCAGGCTGTCTTCTACCTTCACCCTGCACTCATCCTCACCGGCTACTGGGATGGGCAGGCGACAGGTCACGTTGTAGAAGGCCCAGGCCTGAGGCCCAACCCAGAGTCTTCTCAGGGATGCGAACTTGGCTGTTGTCCGGCTCGCCAGCCCTCAGTCTCTGCAGCCGCGGGATGGAGCCACCGCAGTCATGATTTGCAGACCTCTGTGGCCCCTCTTGGATAGGAAAGAAAACCGAACTCGAGCAGTTCAAGACTTTCTGGAGAATGCCAGGCCACCGGGCAGCCGTCCATGGGACTCCGCGGGGGCCAGCCAGGCAGCTGCTGGCGGGGTGGCTCAGGCTGGCGGGGCTGGTGGCCTGCTGCTGCACAGCCATCAGGCGATCGCGTGCCCGCTCTTAGGAGCTTCCACCAGAAGGGACATGTGGCACTCTGCTCTCATTCCAGCGGCCACAGCAGGTCACGCGGCCACACCCCCCTCAGGGACGCAGAGACAGGCACGGTCCCACGCACTTGCAGGAGAGGGGGAAGCCGCGGTCCTCCCCTTGCTTTGTGGCTTCCGGTCACAGACCGAACTCCCGCCACCAGCCTCCACCGGCCTTCCAGCTTCTGGGGGCAACACCCCACCCCCTCACCGGAGCTGTGGAGCTTTGCGACCTGGCCCCTGCTTTGCCCCAGCGTGCCCACCAAAGCTCCCGCTGCAGCAGACGGAACCCCCCTCCCGTCCCCTCGCTCCCGGCTGCCTCTTCTGCGCCTGCCAGCCGTGCGTCCTCATTGCAGGAACACATGCCACTCCTGCAGGGGGGAGAAGGGTCTGTGAAAAACCAGCTCTGCCCGGACCCTCCCCTCTCCACCCGCAGCTGGGCCCCTGCTTCCCTGTCCCAACGCCTCCGCTGCACGGCCACCAGCCCCGCCCTCCACGTCTGCTCAGCCCCACACGCCTCCCACCCCACAGCACCGCTCACCTCAGGACAAAGTACGCCCAAAGTATTTGTTCCTTATGCCCATGGCTGTTTCCTGGGTCCCCTCCCTCACTGCCCGGCCTCTGATGCCACAGCGTAGGGGCCTTGCTGCTTTGTCCCCGACAAATCCCAGATGCCCGGAGTGGTCCCCGGCACAGAGCAGGTGCTCACTAAATGTTTGCTGACTGTCCCATGGGACTGCCCGGGGGTGCCTTGGACCCTCCCCCAGACCTGTGTCTGTGGCCCAGGGCACAGAGCCCTCCCTTCTGGGTCATCGGGTTTCCCCCTTCAGGGAGCACCTCCAGAGGTGACACCTCTCCGTCAGGTTCTCTGTTAGGGTGTCAACCATGACAATAGCAAACTGAGGCCCAGAGGGAGGAAGGGGACAGTTTAAGGCAGCTGCCAGGACACTCGAGTGACCTACAGGACAGGTGGGTCCCCTGAGATGGGCAGGCGGGGGTGGGGCATCCAGGGGTGACGTGGCATCCTCACCCCCAGTGCCCATAACAGTAACAGGGGGTGTGGGGACCCTCTTTCTCATGTTCTTTGAATGGCGGTGGCTGAGGCTGCGGAGCAAGAGCGAATGGTCCTGATTCGGAGAAGCTGGGGCGACTCGGGCCCGAGAGCCCCTGGGCTTGCTTCGTGCTGCTGCAGAGGAGAGCAGCCTGGGTCCAAGCTGGGGCGGGCTCCGCCCCCTCAGCCCGTGGATTCTGTCACCGCAACTTGAGGAAGACACTTCCCTTCAGTCTTGCGGGGGGGGGGTGTTCATCTGTGATGAGCTCCTGTCGGGGAACACCTGTGTGAGCAAAGGGAATGGGCACGGGGCTGGGGGACCACTTTTACCTGGCGGAGAGCCGGCCTCACGGTGGAGCCGCTCGGGCCATGCCGGGTGACAAGCTCCTTGCTGACCCACCCTTGGTCTGCGGGAAGGTTTCCCTGCCAGGTCTTTAATGAAGTCTCCCTGCACCCCTCTGAGGGTCTCCGTGCGTCCCCCACGCTGCTCATGGCCACCGGTCCGAGCAGCGGAGGGCCCGGCTGCCGCTCCCCTCCGACCACAGACACGGCAATCTCACGTTTCGTGTCCGCTCCGTGGCTCTGCAGCTGTGGTTATAGCCTCGTTTCTCTCTTTTGATTTCCCATCCGCGATGGTGGAAGGGCTTTGACTTGGGAGGTGTGCGGGGCAGCGGCGATGATGGGGTGGCTGATGTTCCGTGCGGCTCAGACCTGCCACGGGGCCTCCCTGCTGCCCCCGCTGTGTCCTCGCAGCTTCCCTGCTGGGGAAGCGGGACAAGCATCCGCCTTCTATCTGTGATGGAGCTGCCAGGCTCGGGAGGAGCGGCGGGGACGGGCTCGGGGTCCTCAGTGAGTGACGGACAGGCCGTGAGAGCCCAGCCCGCCGGCCGGCCAGCTTGTTGCTTACTAGGGTGTTTGGCAAATACTGGGAGGGCTGCTACCACGGGCCAAGCTGCTTTCCGGGCCGGTGAGGTTAAAGGCGGATACGGCCTGTGTGCTCTCACAGGGCTTACATTCTGGGGATCCTCCTGGAAACGGAGGCTACTCACATGATTTTGTGCACAACGGTTGTCTTGATCTGACTTTAAAACAAGGCCAGGGAGCAGCATCCTTGCTCTCCCCCCCTCCCCTCTTCTCTCCTCCTTTCTTCCTCTCTCCTGTTTGCAGGGGGTGGGGGGGGGGTCCAAATTCACTGCCACAGCCACCTTCTGCCTTTCTTTCTTTTTCTCCTAATGATTTCAATAACTTTTGATACAATGCACTGCAGCGCCTTCTTACACAAGAACAAAAGGTGAAATGTTAATACGATTTTATGTGGGCTCCGATTGGATAAAGGAGACCTTTTAGTCTCCCACCTTTCATCCTCAAGTCGGCATGAGTTAATTAAATTGCTCCTGTGGGAAGCGGCCTTTGGGGGGAGAGGGGGGCTCCTGAGAACATGATATGTTTTCATCAAATACGGGCAATAAGCAAACAAGCGAGCAAAGTGCTCTTAGACAAAGATGGGCCCTGAAAACTTCCAGGTGGGAGTTCTTGAAGGAAAGATAATTTTCCTTTGGCTGAAAGCGCACACTTAGGTAATGAGCCACGGGCTTCTGGAGACAGGAACACTTGGACAAAGGCACGCACCACCCCCAACCCAGGTGCCGGTAGGAGAAGGGGGAGCTCCCTGCCGATGTGGCACCCTCCGCCTTCCTCTGTGCCCAGACCACGACCCATTTCTCCAAGCACATGCCTCACCTGGCCACAAGGGGGCGAGGAAGAGTCACTTTCCTCCGCACTGTGCAGAGGAAAGACCTGGAGCTGCTCACCTCTGGGCCAGGTGTGCCCTATGGCTTGGTCTGCTGGGCTGGGAGGGGCCCAAAGGGACATGAGCACCTGTCAGCTGGAAGGGGCGGGGGTCAGGTGCACCCCAAGAGTGAACATTCTCTGCACCAGGAGTGAGGCCGGGCTGGGAAGAAACGGAAGAGGAACACCGTGGTGGGTGACAGGGTGGGCTGTGAAGGCGGGGTCACCGACTTTGTGTCCTTGGTGAGTCTCAGCTTCCTAGTCTGTGAGGTGGGGATAGCATCTCCCAGGGTTAAGAGAGGCCCGGGAAATCCCGACAGCAGTAAGTGGGGGTGAGCGCGCTAAGCACTCACTGAAGGATGGTGCCTCCGTGCGCCCCCAGGAGCAGCTGAAACCCACCCTGCTGCGGAGCCCACCCCCTCCCTTCCTTCCTGTGGAGTGTCAGGGTCCCCTCCCCTTTCTGGGGAGCCAGAATCAGCAGTTTGCTTCTCACTTTCTTGTCCCTCCTGGTTCCCAAATGCCCAAAGCCGGGGCCGTTGTTGCCTTCAGCACCTTGCGGTGACTTGGCTTTGCGAAGTCACGGCCTCTGGAGTCCTCACGACACCGGCCTGGCTCCAGGTGTGGCTGAGCCACCGGAGCCAAGAGCTGCCTGGGCCCCGGCCCCAGCTTTGCTGTCAGGCCTCGCGCCTCATTCCTCAGGGTCCCTGTCCATGAAGCAGGGACAAAAATACCTGCCCTGCTGACCTCGCAGGTAGGAAATGACACCGGAGATCTGAGACACAGCAAAGTACTATGGGACCACAAGGTAGTAGCATTTTTTAAAATGTGACCTTGAAATTCTCACTATGAAAGTGATATATGCTCATGGATGCAAACTGAGAAAATGTAGATAAGAACATGGTGGAAATGGACTATGAAATTATCCCCAATCCTGCCCCTTAGCGAGAATTGCTGTCAATTATTTACCGGGCTCCGTTCGGAGGTCTGCCTCCGTCCGGTTGAAGTGGGCCAGCACTCTGCACCTTTTGAAATGTGATTTTCCACACGCTCACATGTTCTCCCCCAAGGAATAAGGCTTTGCCAGAGATCAGGTTGTCGGACTCCCTGTGTCTATTCAGAGCTGGTGAACTGCCTTGGAAGTGTTCAAGGTCATCTCGGCCACCTCCCAAGGAGCGGGTGCGGACAGCTTGGAGTCACTCGGGGCCTCCCTCGGGAGGAGGGGCTGTGACCCAGGGTCTGCGGACGGAAGGTCCTGGTGCTTCCAGGGTAAAGACAGAAAGAAACCTGTCCGTCCCAGAGGGGAACCCAGGGTCCCAGAGCAGCCAGAATCCCTGGAGGTGGGGGGATGGCAGGAGCCCAAGCTGAGGTCTGCAAGCCCACTTCTAGAAGGAGCTGAGGGTCCCTGCAGGGACCCAGACTGAGAGGGATGCTGCGGCCGACCCGCCTCCCTGTGGAGAGCTGGGCCGACTGTCTACTCCCCCGGGGCCGTGTTCCGTCCCTGGGATTCCCGGAAAAATCAATGCTTCGGAGAGGCCTCACGAGAGAGAGACTCACTGTGCTCCCAATTATGAATGTGGAGGACCGAGCCGCGGATCAGAAAAGTGAACAAGACACCACGTTTTGTGTGCTGGATGGCCCACCCCCTGCAGCGAGGTGCTGCGTCCCCCTGACACGCATGACTGGGGATCTGGCTCAGAAAGAGGATCTTTGCAGATGTCCATGCGAAGTGATGTCGTTCTAGACTTAGGGAGAAAAGCAGAGGGAATGTGAGACCCACAGGGGAGAGGGGCGCCTCTGTCTAGCGCCCCCTCCTGGCAGAACCCAACGGGAAAGTCTGGGCCCAGCCCCACGAGACAGAACACAGAGGAGTCGGTTTGGCGCTGAGACTCGGTGGCTGTGAGGTCCGGCCCCACAGCCTAGGCTTCGCCCGCATCCGGGCTGGGTGTTGCGTTGCCCTGTGGCCCCTGTGGGCCCCTTTTATGCTGCCAGTGGGTCTATTGTTCAGGCAGCCAGGGCTGTTTCCTGTTGCTTGTAACCAAGCAACCTGGCAGGTGCAGCTGCTAGCTTCTGTGACCCTCAGGCACGTCCACGAAGAAGGTGGAGAGAAAGCGCGATGCCCATTTTACAGGTGATACAACTGAGTCTTGAAGAGATGAAGACTCTTCCTCAAGCCTGCTCGGGGGAGAAGCTAGGACTAGAACCCGGGTCTTTGATCCAAGGCCCTCCCCACTCACCTTGCTAGAGCTGGAAGGCAGGGTGGCGGTGCTCCCTGCTCTCCGCAGAGAAGAAACCACAAGACGGAGGAATGAGTATCCTTTGCAGCCAGCCAGGGCAGCACGTCTGTTTAAACTAAGTGTCAGTTTGCGCGTTACCAGTTGTTGAAGTTGTTGAGGAGGGTGGCCGTTGCATTGGAAACAAGCGGCCCTTAAATTTCCTCCCAGAACGCCTCTGGGACAGAGAGGCGGGGGCAGTTGCTTTCCTTCCAAATCGCCTCCCCTCTTGCTTCCCCAGGAATCACTCACTGGTGTCGGGGTGGGGGTCCGGGTGGAGAGAACCCTGGCGAAGGCTGCTCCCCAGGAGGTTCTGGGTGGGGCGGGGCTTTCAGCCCCTACGACGAATCTCCACACGTTCTTGAAAGGCGGCCATACACGCACGTTGTAGGGTCGGGGGCCTGCAAGGTCTCCGAGACAAAAACAGAACCTCTGGGAGGTTTAGAAAGGTTGAAACATGACTCCATTGATTTTCTTCCCCTGGACTCACCCCACTGGGTGACTGATTTACTCTGGGAGGTTTCGTACAAATGACTGCATTAAGTGGCAAGTATCCTGTCTGGTAAATGAGGTCTGCTTTGATTCCAAGTCCGTGTGGTGAACCACAGCAGCAGCCGCTAAGGTGGGAAAGACCTTGGGGATGTGGAACTCAACACCCACATCACAGGTCTGAGCAAGGGAAGGTGGGGACCCTGGGCCACGTGCCTGGGAACACAGAGCAAGTTGGTAGCAGAGGAAAGAGGAGAATGTAGAGCGGTGGATGGCACCATGTTGGGTTGGGAAGCTCAGGATGTGTGACCAGAACATTGTAGCCACCACCCCCCTCCCCCCACCCGCCACACGCACCACCGGGAGAGATGGTCTTGCTGCTGGGGGTGGGGATGCTCAGGTGCCAAAGGACACACCCACGGTCCCACGTTGTGTCTTTAGGCCCGAGGGATTTTCAGCCCCTCTCTCCAAAGGGGCCCTGCTCCTCTGTCTTCTGATGCAGGGAGTGCTTGGTCTGGAAAGAAGGGCCTGTCGAGAGAAGGTTCTCCTGGGCTCAGATGGTGTTGGGTGGGAGCGTCAAACTGGGCTGCCTGCCCAGAGAGGAGGGCTCAGGGCTCAGGCAGTGGCCTGGGAGCTGGGTGCCCTGCAGAAGTCTCTGTGAAGGAGGTGGGGGGCACAGTGATGATCATCCAGCAGCACCCCCCACCCCAGCCTCAGTGCTCTGGTGCCAGAGAGGGCAGCAGGGAAGGCAGCTGCTGCCCCTAAAGGTCCCTCCCCCACCAGGCCAGAGCTCCCCGAAGGGAGCATGCACCGGATGAGGGTTGGGGCACACCCCACCCCCTGCCCTCCTTTCCTGGGGTGTTACAGACAGTCAGCGGAAGGGTTAATCGAGCATGTACTTAGTGCTGGGTGCTGCCCTCGGTGCTGAGGACAGCACACTCAGGGGACATGTTGACAGAAACCTACCTGTCACTCAAGAGCTCACATTCTCTGATGGGGAGACAGCGAGAAAGCAAGGAGACAGATGAGCGAGGTCATTTCGGATCTGAGGCACAAAGTGGCTCCGTGGGCAGGGTCGGGGGGTCAGGGAAGGTGTGATATTGCGATTTATAAAAAGAACAAGTTTGGAAAGTGTGAGCCGCAGGAAGGAGGCCAGAGGGGTTGGAGTGAACAGGAAGAGGGCGGACTGGAGAGGTCGGGGGCGGGGGCGGGGTCAGGGAGATCTTACAGGTCACGGAGAGAGGCCTCTCCTCTGACCCCTGGGGTCCTTGGGGACAAGAGGCCTAATGGGCTGCCAGTGCCACTCCCCTGGGGAACCTGCTTCCCTGCTGGGCTCAGGGAGCCCGTGAGGGGACCATGCTGGGAGCAGAGGCAGCAGAGCCGGGGAGTCTCAGGTCCGATGGCCGGCGCTGAAACCCCCACAGCCAACTCGCTAACCACATGGTCTCGAGTGTGGTCCCTAACTGGGGCTCCATCTTCCCGCCTGTGAAAGGGACGTGATAGTTCCGCCTCCTCGCGGCGTGGAGGGGCTGACCGCAGGGAGCCCCGCGGACGCGCAGCCTGGGGGGGCTTTGCTCACGGCAGCCACGCGCCTGGCTCCGTTCCCAGCCCGTGCCTCCTGCCGGGAGGGCTGCTCCAGGGCGGCCGGTTCCGGGTTCCCGCCTTCCTCTCGGAGGGACAGCGGCGCCCCAGCTCTGTGCTCGCTGATGCCATTGGCCCTCAGGACCGGGGGTGCAGGAACTGCCCCGGGGCCATTTTTCGGGTGAAGACGGTGGTGTCCGGAGAATCCGGTCCCACGGCTGACGCAGGGCGGAGCCAGGCCTAAAGGCTCTGCGGGGTCCCACCTACCGAGGATCCGGATGACAGCCACGTGGCTCAGAGGTCTCCGCAAAAATTCTCCCCTCCCTCCTTTGGCCTTCCCCAGCTCTGCCCCCGCCCCCGGCGCAGCCTCCCCAAGTCCTGAGACGCTGCTTAGACATTCATCTCCACTTCTCTCCTTAAGCACATGGGGCAGAGCCCCCATTTCTAAAGCACCCCACCTTTTGTGGAGGCTGTAACCACCGCCTTACCCCCCAGGTGCCCCAGCCAGGGCTCTGAGGCTCAGGCTGAGGCGGGGAGACCCAGAGGCAGGGCAGGGACCAGCCCCGGTGCCTGGACGTCAGCCGAGCCCTTCTGAGGGGACACCACGCTGGTTCTTGGGGCCAGAGCCAGAGCAGACACCCCCAAATCCTGGTTGAATGGGACTGAATGGAACTGGGGCGCGGCTAGGCTGCAGACGGGGAAGCAGAGGGGTGGAGCGTCCCTGGAGTCTCAGGCCCCGGAGGCTCCAGGCCACATGTGATGGCCTTGATGTCACCACCAGGGGCGGGTCGAGCCCTGCCCCGGGGAAGCCCAGCCGGGGCAGCAGGGGCACCCGCTCCACAGACGAGGCCGTGACAGAATCTCCTGCCTGCCCGCCAAGCTCCCCCCTGCCCACCGCCCTACCCCAACCCTCTCCTTGAGCTCGGCAGGAGCCTGCACTCCCCTCCGGCCCCCACACCGCCACCATCTGCCAGGCTGCGCACCCGCCTCGCCGTGCCAGGGAGCGGGCACCGTGCCATGGCAGCACACGGGCCTGCATGCCGGGTGGCCGGGCGAGCATGTGTGAGCCCTGCGTGTGCAGGGAGGCGGCTGCACAGCCGGGCTCCTCGGCGGAGGGCAGCCGTGTGGCATGATTGGCAGGTGGGAGTGGGGAGAGGCCCGGGAGAGGATGCAGGCAGGAGGCATGGTTCTGCAGCTGCTGGGAGACCCCGGCCGGCCTGGGGTTGGAGGGTGGGCAGTGCAGGGGGGGGGGGCTGCGGGGCAGTAATGCCGGCTGGCTTCCTGCACCGGTGCTGAGTCAGCTCTGGCTGCACGCGGAGGGGTTCAGAGCCCTCTGCCTCTTCGCAAAAACCTTGCTTGAGCACAAAAGACTAGCGGCCATCCACAGAGCGGTCCCCACACGCTGGGCACTGTGCCCAGCACTGTTGTGACAGATGACACCAGGGGTCCTCCCCGCAACCCCAGGAGGCGGGGTTATGAGCAGGCAGCTGGGAAGTGACATTTGAGCTGTAGATAAAGAAGTGAGGAGACCGCGCTGTACACAAAGCCCAGAGTGAGCAGGGGCTGCGGGTGGGGTGTTGCGCGGAGGAGGAGCCGGCTGAGGAAGAGCCTGCAGGCTGGGCAGCAGCAGGCACAAAGCCTCTGCCCCTTGCAAGGCGCAAGGCTCACCGGGCTCTGAGCCCAGGTGGTGGGAGACCAGCTGGCAGGTGGGCAGGGCTGGACTCCCCAGGCCTTGCAACCATGTGCTGCATTCAGGTGGGAAGTTAGCACCTCGGGCTGTCCCAGCTTAGGGATGGGGCCATGTCTGCAGATGGATGGACGGACGGACACGAGGCTGAGGGCCTGGAGATGGGGTGACCGGAGGCAGCAGAGGGGCTTGGGCTGGGCAGGGCCTTCCCCCTCCTCTGCGAGACTCTTGAGGACCCTGCTCCGTCTCGTCTCTGCACCCCTCTCTCCGCCTCCCCTCCTGCCCCAGCTTCCACATCCCGCCTTGTCTCTCCAGCACTTGGTCGTCCAATCCACCGGGCCCTCTCCCGCTGCCCCAGAGCCCACTCTGCCTGCCTGCGGAGCCTTTCCCTCCAAGCTCCCGCCCAGCTCTGCAGGCGGGTGCCACGCGGCCAGGTGGGCGTCAGGATGCCTGGCTCGGTGCCTGAGGTTCCCGAGGGGACTGTTCCCAGGAAACTCGGGCAAATGTGAGTGATCTGTCTCCTTCATGCTCACAATTCACCACACAATTGGGCCAATGCTGCCGCATTAAGAAACTTAATGTTTTTAACTGAAAGTTAATTGATTGAAATTAGGCAGATGGCAACAGCTGTAGTATGGCAAAAAAGTACTCACTTAACTGATGAAGCTGAAGCTAAACTGCGTGGGGCTGTGCACCACTTAGTGTGGAATTATGGGAGTTGTGCGTGTGCGTGCGTGCACACACTCGTGTGTGTTGGGGGGTGGAGAGGTGGGAGTCCACTCACAATCTAGCGATTTACCTGATACGGCTGCCCAAGCAGGAGGCAGGTCCTTCTGCTATGCTTCGACCCAGGGATGTGCGGGAAAGCCCTTTTCAACAGATTTTTCTATTAGAAGAAAATTCTTTCTGAAACATTTGGTTCCCTTGCCCACCAAAGTAGCAAGGTCGGTGGGAGGGGCCAACAGGAAGGGCCAGGACTCACGTCACCGGGGAGAGCAGCAAATGCCAGAAACCCCTCCCCCACCTCGGAGTCGACACTCCGACGGACCTCTCTGGTCTCCCGGTTTTGGTGACATCACCCAAGAGTCAAGGCCGGCATTGGCAAACTCGGATGCCTGGGGGCTCTGGCTACGCCCCCCCCGCCCCGTTTCCACTGGGATGAGTGGGAAATGACTCATGACAGGTACGCAGGAAGCCACGCAGAGTCGGTGCCTGGAGGTCCTGGACCACTCCGCCTGGGCGCGGCGCTGTCCACAGAAGGGCAGATTCTTCAGGGTCTGTGATAACCGCCTAGGCTGATGGGGCATTTGGGGCTGGGTTCACACGCTCCCTCCTTTTGTCCGACACGTAAAAAAGAAATCGCAGAAGGAATTTACATCGTGAATCCCTTTCCAAACAGCTTCCTTCCACCAAACCAAGACCAGTTCTGCTGATACCGCATCAATCCCACATCGGAATCATACAAACGCAAGCTTTTGTATGAAAATCTTCTTTTCCGGCCAGTGCCACCCGTCCCTGTACAAATCCCGTGTCCCAGCCCCACGCGGGCCTTGCTGCTGTTCACCCGTCCAGGCTTTGAGCTTGCCTTTGAGTGGGTCCCCCTCCCGTCCGGACTTTGGAGTAGTTGGTCTTATCAGATTAGTCGGATTTCAGCCGCCACGGAGGATTTCTTCCGCCTTCACGAAATCAGACCGTTGTCCCTCCTGAGTTCTGCAAAGTACCGGGACCTTCGCAGGAGGGGCCGCTTCCCCACATTTTCACGAGGCCTCTGGTTCCACGTCTATTGTCACCGTAAAACAGGAGCTGAACACAAGCCCGGCCCACGGCCTGTTTTCAGAATGGCCCAGGAGGAATGAATGGTTTTTACGTTTTTAAATGATCAGAGAGAGTGCGTGTGTGTGTGTGTGGGGGGGGGAAGAACAGTAATATTTCACGATGTGAAGATGATATGAGAGTCCAATTTCGGTGTTCACCATTAAAGTTTTTTTAATTGAGAGATAATTGTAGATAGCATTATATTAGTTTCAGGTGTACAGTGTAATGATTCGATATTTGTACAGCTTGCAAAATGATCACCTGGAGAAGTCTAGTTAACATCCTCAAACTTAAAGTTCCATGCCACCCCCGTTCATCTCTGCAGTGTCTCCGGCCGTGTCCCCATGCAACAGCTGATCTGCGTGGCTGTGACAGGAAGTGTGTGGACCCCAAAGCCTAAGCTATGTGCTCTTGGGCCCTTCACGGGACAGGTTGGGGACCCAGACCCAGGACGTGGGACACAAATGAGGAAGCAGAGACCCTGTCTGTCCGATTCTTCTTCACTCTTGCCAAATTCCTGGCTCCGCAGCATTTTTTCTTTTTAATGCATTTGCTTTTGCCTGGCTGACTCTTCGCTCGTACAAGTTTCAGCCGAGTCCTTGCTTCCAGAAGCCCTCCCACCCCCGCCCCCCGAGGCCGGTGCCCCTTCCCCTCTGCGGTCCTGGCGCAGCACCAGGTAGCCATCCAGCCCACAGGCGTGAGCCCTCGCTGGAGGTCCCGGCACCGAGCTGCCTGTGTTGCTCCTTTGTCCTCCACACTGACTGACGCCCGCTGGATGGACGAGGGAGCTGAGGCACCGAGGTCTGCTGGCAGCCCGCGGCGACACCGCTTTTGGGAGGCAGACAGCACTGTGAGCTCGGGCACTGTGACCCCAGCGCACGCTCACGACGGCCGCGCCTGCCACTCAGCCCCCTCCCCTGCCTCGCCGCACAGAGGCAAGCACCCGGGCTTGGGTCCTGCTGTCTGCCTTGTTGTGTCTCGAGGCCTGAGTGGGTCGGGGTTCGAAACGGCGGCCGAGGGCCCTTCTTTCTGCTGAGCCAGAGGCCCTTCGGCCTCGTCCACCATCTGCTTCTTCATTGTCCTGCTTCCACCCATGCACGCGACCCCCTCTTCCTGTTAGGGGCGGTTGGGCCAGTGCCTACACCCTCAGCGGACACACGGGGAAACCGAGGCCCGGAGGAGCTGAAGAAACTGTCTGAGACCCGTGAGTGGCCATGTCTGGGCCAGAACTCAGGAGTCCTGCCTGGAAGTCTCACCAGACCCAGCTCTTGGCTCTGGGGGTGGAGCAACCATCTCCTGGACAGAGAGACCAAGGACACCCCCTTGGTCCTGTCTCGGGAGGGTTTTTATTAAAAGAATCAAAACACAGCCAACTCCCCAGGCAGGTGCCCTGGAATGCCCTTGACTGTGATTCCACCTGACAGGTGCGCCCTGGGCACACAGTGCGGCCAGGGCCAGGCCGCCCCCGCCCCATTCCGGCCTCCCCCTCCCTCTTTCCGCAGACGCACTCCTGCCTCCAAGGGCCGCGGCTTCCTGCGCAGCCAGCCGTGCTCTGAAGCACAGACAGGGGAGGAAATGAAAACCCCGGGAAGAGCAGATGATGCGGGGCGGGAGGTGCTGGCGCCTCCGCCAGCGCGGTCTGCTCCGCGCCCCAGGCTGGCACGGAAAACTTAAACATTATTTACTCAACCATGTGCACGTTCAAGCCAATATCTGCCTGCCATCTGTTCAGCCGAGTGACCCCTTGGAACTTCATGCCCCCCCCCCCCATGACATCAGCATCACTTCTCCTCACCCAGCTCCCTGCTTCCCGGCCCTCCTGGCCCCCTCCCCTCCTCCAGGGCTGGGGTGGGAAGGGGGAGGGGTCTGTGGGGCAGGGGGCGGCGCCTTGCAGCTCATCCCAGACAAGCAGCCAGCCCGGGGGTTAGTGTTAAATCTCTTGCCCTCGGTGTTCCAAGCTGCATTGTCGAACGGGGCTTCTTTCGTATTCAGTGAGGTTCGCAGGGAACCCAAGGTCTTCATCCACATCCCGTAGCTCTGGTCTGATACCAACTAACGCTGTGACCTTGGACAAGTCCATTCCCAGCTCTGTGTCTCGGTGTCCCCATTGAGTACACAGGACATGGACCAGATCTTCTCCTTCAAGGTCCTTCTGAGTAATAATGTCTCCCTCGACCCCCCCCTTGGGTCGTACACCCCATTTCTGACCCTGGACCCTCTCGTTGGTCTTTGCCCACTCTGCTCCCTGCTGTACCCACTTACCTGTACCTGCCAAGGAAGGCTTCCCGCCGTGATGCTCCCCGCCAGAATCCTGAATCTGTTACCTGGCAACCATCGTTCCCATGCAGGGCTCAGTGAGCCTGCCAGGCCTCGTCTTCCAACGTGGCACGCACACACTCACACACACACACTCACACCCACAAGGGCTGGTGGTGTAGGGACCTCAGGGCTCCACGGAGACCTGCGTGCGTCTACGGGGCAGGCCCCAGTCCGCACAGGAGCAAAGCATCATGCCCAGAAGAACAGGAATTGAGTTCTTGCCTCTTAGGCTGATGCCAGATGGCTGGTGGGACCTGCCTAAACCTTCCACCCCTCGGGGCTACAGCTTCCCTCTTTGAGCAGCAAGGGTGCGGGGGCGTCTTCCCAGCACCCCCACTTGAGTGAAGACCCCGGTCCCGACATCTGGGGCGTGTCTGGGCCAGAGCACAGCTTGGTGTTCCAGACTGACGTACCCTCTGTGGGCAGAGAGAGGTGAAGGCCGTGGCCACCGGAAATTAGGTAGCGGCCCCTGACCTCCAAGTAGCGGTGTGCTGGGGACAGTGCGGCTCCCGAGAGCCACTGTGGACAGCTCTGCCCAACTCCGTGTTCTGTGTTGGAATCTTGACAGCCAGAGGGTGTGCTCTGTGGGAACTGGCAAACACTGCACATCCGGGACTTGGTTTTTTGGGTCTGTCGTTGGTATTCTCACCCATTTGTCAGAACTGCCTGCTGCCTCCAGCCCCTCAGCCACCAAGGGTTTCCTACCAGGGGCAGAACTTGCTTCCCCTCCCCCCCCCAAAGTTTTCTTCCGCCCTTGTATCCTGGGCGGTGGGGAGGGGAGGGGGCTGCCACTGCCCGCAGTCCTGCCTGGTGGGCCTCCAGGACCGCGGGCACGATCGAGAAGAGGGGAGGGAAAGGGGCACCCGGTTTTGGGACGCGCACAAAGACGGAGGTTTTCTCCCCGTGATGAGGGAAAACGTGTTAATACCAGGGTATGCAAATATGTAAATAGCGTAAACATGTACCGCATCCTAATGACTGTTTTGCATTATCAAGCCATTTACTCTTCATGACATTTTATGACTGTTCAGCTGTGTCAGCAGGCACTTAGCAGAACCTCCCACCGCGGATGATGAAACGCGGCTTCAGTCCGCCGTTGGGGGGAGGGGCCGAAGCAGGGCCCTCCTGCTCCAGGAGCCTGGAGAGCCGAGGTGGAGGAAGATACCGCGTGTCCACTGTCGGAGGGGTTCTTTGTGGGGACGCCACGTGTTCCGCGCCTGGCACTGTCCCCGGCGTGGTGTGCGCTCGCCCTGGTCCTGGTGGAAGCGGATTTATACGCAGGCTAATGAGAGCTGACGTTTCTCGGGCGGGCCGCTGCACGGGCGCACGGATTTGAGGCTGCTCACGAGTCGGCCGGCCGCAGGGCCCTGAACCCCTGTCTTTAGAGTAACCAGTCAGCCCTGGAGATGCTGCGCGCTCCGGGAAGCACAGGGACGCCCAGGGACATTGGGGTGGCCCAGCCTGGCTCCCCGCACCGAGTTCCAGCAGCTCCTCGCCGGGCTGGGCTCCGGAGGAAGTTCCTCGCCCTGGCGGGAAGGCGGTGAATTTGACGGCCACTTGGTTCTCTTCCAAGAGCTGGTTTACACCAGAGGTCTCACGCAGGGTGTGCAAAAACCCGTCTCTGCTCACGGGTGTGTCTGGTTTGGCCCTTTCCCTGTTTGAAAACAGATTTTACTTGCCGAGTTTTAAAAAGCTGGACTTTTTAATGAAAAAGTTTTGACTTCTGGCTTTTCTGAAACAATCGGGAGACCTGGCTGTGTTTGTCTGACATTGCTATGCGGAGTCCTCAGGCGCAGGGATCGGAGTGGTGGGCTCAGCGGGTTGGGTAGAAGAAGGGGTTCTGGCTTCAGAAGGCCTGGGTTCAAATCCCAGCGGCGCAGCTTATTGCTGTGTGACTTTGGGCAAGTTGCTTAACTCCTCTGTGCTCAGGTCTTCTCATCTACGAAACCATCAACAGGACAAGGGGCCAATCCCCCGGGTGTCTAGTCGTCAGCAGTTGGATGAGGGCCTTGCGCTTACGAAGTGCTGTGTGAGATTTATCTAGTATGAGGGATGGCAGTGCCTTTGTGGGCGGAGGGGGCTCCTGGCTCCTGTTTAGACCCTGGCACATTCTTGGGTTAAGACCCAAGACCTAAAGCGACCAGCCAGCAGCGACGTCACCAGGAGCAGGTGGCCGCCTTCTGCACAGCGAGAGCAGGAAGGAAGAGGGAGGAGCATGCTCCGGGGCTCCTCTGGTTTCCACCGTCAGCCCTTGACATCCGCCAAGGTCCAGCGTCCTCGCCACGTGACGGGTTCGCGGAGTGAATGATTCCACCTCGGAGATTATTAAAAGAGCAGGCGTTGCTAGCAGGGAGAAGGAAACCGGGAGGTGAATGGAAACAATTTCCATGAAAATGGAGTCGGGAGACAAAAGGCAGGCAGAGAAACTATTTTGAGCCAAAGGCAGGTGACCGGGGATTCAAAATTTAATGAGCCTTAAATGCCATTGGATGACTATGGCCATAGCCAGACACACACAGTTACGTCCAAAAAGGCCCGCACAGTTGCAGGCTGGCCCATAATACTCCATTTTTAAAGGTGCCTGAGAACTAACAAGCTAAAACTCGGTCAAATCGAGGGAGTCATAACCATTTGCAGCGAAGTAATCTTCTGGCTGCCCAGGGAGACGTACCCGCAGCCCACCTGGCTGCTGGTGCATCACTCCCTGTGGGGGGACGCGGGCCTCCACGCCTTGCTGGCCTGGAGCTGTGTGCCCGGCAGGCTGACCACTTGCGAAGACTCCTGTGTCCGAGCCCCATGCCCCTGTGGGTGCCGCCACCACCAGCTTCTCAGCGGGGAGCGGGGGGACTGTTGGTGGTTTGTAAGAGACGTGCTCCCCCTGTGGGCTACAGCTGTGCGCTGGGCGCTGGGAGAGAGCTTGTTGGCGTCTAGCGCATCCACGGGGAACCAAATTCACGGCTGGTGCCGCTCACCTCCAACGAGGATGGGGAGCTAGGGAAAAGAGAAGCCTCCCACTGCCTCTCAGACACCTGCGGACTCAGAAGCAAAAGCCCCCCACTCCTCGCCAACAGCACGCACCCTGGGAGCCCCGTGGCCCTCCCCAGCAGGTGTCCACGTGGGCTGCAGTCTGTGTCACGGACATCGGAGGCTGGGCTCCTGGCCAGGCACAGAGAGGGCGTAAGGGCCGCATCGGGCAGGCTAGAAACCTCCGGCCCCTCAGCTTCGCCTCCTCCCGCCGTGTCCACGCAGGTCAGGGCCCCACACTCTTGGCGAGGACAATGCCCATCCCCAGCTCCGGCTCTTCTCGCCCGCGCTGCCATCCTGATGATCGGCGTATCCCTCGTGCCGGTGTTTACGCAGTGCACTCAGGCGCCCACGCTGGCCTCGGCGCAAGCAGCAATGTCTGTGATAGCCCAGGTCTGACGCGGCGACTTTGTTTTTTTCTACTCCGCATTAAAACAGATACATAACTATCAGTGTGGGAAACATCTTCCCGCACCTAGCCCCCACCTGTGGGTGACCGATGTCCGGATGACTGATGACAAAGGTAGCCACCATCCAGCACATTGCTCTGAGGTGGTGGCAGGAACTTGTCACTGTAGCAAGGACTCAGAGGGGTCATGGCTGGTATTTGTTCCTGGGAGGGGGGGTGGGCGGAGAGGGGATTTGAATGCAGAGCCACAGCACCAAAGAAGCGACCCCTCTAGGTCCAGTATGGGGATGCATTTTCTCTCCAAAAAAGACGTGGCCGGTCTTTTGATATAAAGATACCCAGCGTGTGGGGCTTAGAAATCCAGGCAGGAAACTAAAGCATGAGGGAGCCGAGGGGAGGGTAAGCGAGGGGAGACAAGAGTTCGCCTAGGAGGGAGGAAGGGCGTGGTTTTCCCAAGGTGCCCCCAGGAGAGGGCAAGAAGGAAGGGTGGTGGTGCCCATCAGCACTAGTCTCCCTGGATCCCAGGACCACGGGACAAAGGTCACGAAGCCGTCTGCTAGGGCCGCCACAGCAAAGGACCACAGACTCGCGGCTTCAACAACAGACGTTCATTTTCCCACCCTTCTGGAAGCCAGAGGTCCAAGATCAAGGTGTTGGCAGGCCTGGCTCTCTCCCAGGCCTCTCTCCTTGGCACGTAGACAGCCGTCTTCTCCCCGCGTCCTCACCTGGTTTCCCTCTGGGTACCTGTGTCCAGACTTCCTCCAGAACCGTGAGAGAATAACTGTCTGTTGTTGAAGCCACCCAGATGAATACCTCCAGCTCTTGTCCCTGCCTGTCCGTACCTGTGTCTGCCAGCCACCGTCCTCTTCAAGGGAAAGCGCGTCTGACCACCGTGCCAGGGTCTGGGGTGGAACCCCAGCTCGCTCGTTGGGGCGCCAGGGAGATCTGGGGTGGCCAAGCTTGGGGGGGCTGGCACTGTGTCCAGCTATATCGTCAAGGGGAATTGGGGGGCAGGGGGCACAGCGCAGGCTGCTGGCATGTGGAGAGACAAGCGGACCCACAGAGAGAGGCAGAGACATGGCAGCTCAGAAGCCCTAGGGGTGGAAAATACGGGGAAGGAGCTGAATTCCTGTGATGGAAGAGCCGGGGACATGGACCCCTGAAGCTTGCTGGGCCAGAGGGCTGACCACAGCCCGCCCTGGAGGCCAAGTACATCCACAAGAGGCTGCTTCCTTGAGCTCAGAGGGCGACAAAGCAGTCCTGTGACCAGAGGCATCGAAGTGAGGCTCAGACACATCATTCGTCCCCTCGATTTCAAAGACCTTCCTAGGGGCTGAGTTCTGTGCCCTGAAAATGCACATGTCGAAGTCCTCACCCCCAAGTAGCTCAGAATCGGAACTTATCTGGACACAGGGCCTTTCAAGAGGGAGTTAAGGTCCCATGAGGCATCCGGGTGGGTCCAACTTGGACAAATACCATGAACTTAGCTGCTGAAAGCCACACGGATTCAGTATTATCTTTCAGTTTTGCAGGTTGGAGAAGCCCGACATAGTTTCTCGATGGACTAAGACCCAGCCATCGCAGGGCTGGCTCCTCCTGGGGACCCTCGGGGACAACCCCGGTCCTCGTCTTCTCCAGCGTCTGCAGGCCTCCAGCCGTCCTTACCGGGAGGCTCCTTCCTCCCTCGTCCAGGCCCGCGACGGCCATCGAGTCCTCCCATCGCATGGTGACTCTGGTCTCCCGAGGTCGTGCCTCCCTCTGCCACGGGTACGGACTCACGTGACGGCCCTCCTGCATCATCCAGAATAATCTTCAGGGCAGCTGCTGGGCAAGCTTAACTCCACTTGCAACTGGAAGTGCCTTTGCCGTATCATCACAGGTTCTGAGACGGGGATGTGGATATCTTGGGGGTGGGGGTGGGGGACCCATTCTTTTACCTGCCATGTTCATTGAATGAGAATGTAAATATTCATTCCTTGCCCGCAAGTGTTGGTGGCCTGGGGTGGCGGCGATGACACTGATGTGTCTGTTACAAGAAGAGAACTGTGTTGAGGTTCGAGATGGGGAAGGGTCATGAGGTTTCAGCCCCAACCAGTCGCTCTAAGTAATGATGTGGTCAGACCAAGGATGGGGCCCAGCCTTGGGGAGGGAGACCTTGAACTTGGGAGTCATGAATCCGTACACTCTCAGAGCTGTGGACACCTCGGGTCGGAGGGGACCGGGTGGCAGGGGGCATGTGGCCCGACCTCTCCCCTCTGGGACAGGAACCCCCTCTGCACTCTTGTATCTCCATCTTCGCCCCCACCCGCTGGTCCAGGAGGCCCGCATTTCTCTCCTCCACCAGCCCCGCTGCCACTTCTGTCCCACACGGTCCTTTCCTCGCACAGCGGCCGCATGCTGGCCACACGGCCACCAGAGAGAGCTTCTTAGCCGGCAGGTCAGGGCGCACCACCCCCTTGCTCTGAGCCCTCCAAGGGAGCCCCTTCCTCTTGGGGTACAATCCAGACTCTACCCGGCGGCCCACGTGGTCCTGTGACGTGACACCACCTGCCCCTCTGACCTCACCTTTCTCTGTGTCCTGGGTCTCTCCCTGTCCTTAGTCCAAGCTGGTCCTCATTCCCAGCTTGGGGCACGTGGCTCCCTTCCCCTGGGAGCGGTCTCGCCTGGAGCTTCCTGTGGTCCCCCTCCTCACGTCCTTC